>JBAMJV010008963.1:0-52951 GCA_037951105.1 Echinarachnius parma | reverse complement strand
CCTAATAATAAAGGCATCCATTAACTTAGTCAAAATTGTACCAAACTACTTGGAGCTTTCATTTTCTCTTCGACCTTGTTGTTTAGTTATGGTAAAATGGAAATTAAATTGGCACTAAATGTTGTCCTAATAATGGAAGATGTTTATGATTGAATTCCAAAGCGTTTCCGGAACATAGTCAATGTTAAAGTTTTCACTAGTGTTCTTTCCTTTGAAACTATCGCACATCATTCATAAGCTATTTCATCTTACAAATTGTTCAATAATCAATATTGGTATCTGATTGAGGTTTCAAATATGATATCTTTCGGAAAGCCTTATGAATTTGATGGATCACTTTAAGGAGAAAGGAAAGGGGGTGGTAATCGAATGATAATTGTATGGGTTGTCATTTTCGTTGGAGGGGATGGCAATTATCGTAAGGACTCTGGCCATGAGGTTATTAATTTTATTGTGTGTATACATTAAATGGTTTCAACCCATTTGTAACGAGTTATGGATACTTTATGAAGAGTTGAAAATATGAAAATGGTGACGATGATGATGATGAAGATGATGATGATGGTAGTATAATGATTATAGTTATGAAGAAAAAGAACTGCATTTTATGACGGCGATGGTAAACAGCCATTTGAAGTGCTATTAATTGCATGTAAGACGTAGGCTAATTTGTGGTTTG
Source organism: Echinarachnius parma (assembly GCA_037951105.1). NCBI lineage: Eukaryota > Metazoa > Echinodermata > Echinoidea > Clypeasteroida > Echinarachniidae > Echinarachnius > Echinarachnius parma. The sequence goes on along the minus strand of JBAMJV010008963.1, from coordinate 52,272 downwards.
CAAATCCTGGTATCTGGAAAGTTATCAGACCAAATTAAAAGTCTCTTTACATGCTTTATACATGAGGCATTGTTTGGGAATGCTAATGTTATTTTCATAGGGTGTTATGAGCAGGACATATTCAAATAACACACTAAGATATTAGTGCAGAGTTACTCGGTTCATTTTACTAAAGCAAAAGAATAATACATTAGAATTAGAAATACATTAAAACGAAAATCCCTTTTTACACTCTATTAGCAATGATTGAGAAACGGTACTATTACTAGATATAACTTTAAATACATTATTTTGAAAATAGTTTATAAAAAAGGAAAAAAAAATCACTTTCAATCAGTTGATAAATCTTTTTTTAAATGATTTGTTTTTCTTTACAGTGGTGCATCCTATTACGTCATATTTGTAACAAATAATATATTTCATATAAATAAAAATACATTTTATATAATAAATATATAAAGATGTGGCCGAATTGAAGAATTATAAACATATTGATAGTGTTTTTCCATGTTTGTGTTCATGTTCGTTTTCTTCATATTTCTAGTAGGCAGTATGCATAATTATAGAAGTGTTTTATGCCTCATAATTTCCGTTATATAGGGTAAACAAGTGTTAACAGTTGTAAACGTTTAGTAAACTAATCAATAACATAATAAAGTCTTCATAATTTCTGAGAAAGAAACCCACAAAAAAATTGTAGGGGTGTGTGGTGGTGCTGGTGTGTGTGTGGGGGAGAGGAGGGGGGGGGGGGGGGGGGTGAGACGTTCTCACTGAGAACTATGCCTAAATATTGTGGTTTAACATAATGCATGTACTAGTTATTTTGTTCTGGACTCACATGAAATTAAATTAACTTTATCGACCAAACAACAGCGTTTACAAAAATAACATAAACAACAGATTAATTCCAATTAATAGAATATTAGTGTTGCGTACTCAATGTCACGTAAAACTTCAATGGGAATACCAATGTAAAAGAATAATGTTAGAATCAGATATAAAAACATACAAACTAATAAACGGCAGACCCCTGAAACAGACGTGTTTCATTATTTTGATAAAAATATACTCCGTCAATAAATTCCATTCAGTAAGTAAATTAATGATTGTCTTTGTTACGTCATGGGATAGCAACTGAGAAATATGCCTAAATATTGTGGTTTAACATAATGCATGTACTAGTTATTTTGTTCTGGACTCACATGAAATTAAATTAACTTTATCGACCAAACAACAGCGTTTACAAAAATAACATAAACAACAGATTAATTCCAATTAATAGAATATTAGTGTTGCGTACTCAATGTCACGTAAAACTTCAATGGGAATACCAATGTAAAAGAATAATGTTAGAATCAGATATAAAAACATACAAACTAATAAACGGCAGACCCCTGAAACAGACGTGTTTCATTATTTTGATAAAAATATACTCCGTCAATAAATTCCATTCAGTAAGTAAATTAATGATTGTCTTTGTTACGTCATGGGATAGCAACGGGTGTGCGCACTAATCTTCATTTCCATGGAGTGAGTGCGCGTTATGCAATGACGTGAAAAGAAAGCGCGGGAAACTAAAGCGATACCAATATTACCCCACCAACGTTTGCAATCGCTTGATATCGTCTCTAATTTCTGGGTATGGGGATCTAGTAACTGTTTTGATATGTGCAAAAACTGACACAGGTTTGATTATTATGTGATACTTGATACTTGATGAGGTAATCCCGTTGCAAATCTGGTCCATTGAGTAATGTGCGTAAATGCCACGGTAAAAGAATGCCATATGACCGAGTAATAGGCAAAAATGCTAAGTGATATTAGAGAGCTTTCGTAAACGCGACTGAACCATTGAAATACACTGCTGCGCAGTAGTGTATTTGGGTGCGGTTCGTTACTCCGAAGGTTCGTTATTCCGAAGGTTCGTTATTCCGATGGTTCGTTATTCCGAACACGCACATTTTGTATACCTGAGGGTTCGTTAATCTTAAAATGAAATAGGGTTCCTAAATCCGAACATTTGTTGCATTATTCCGAAGGTTCGTTATTCCTAAGGTTCGTTATTCCGAAGGTAAGCTATTCATAAAATGAAATCGGGTTCGTTTTTCCGAAGGTTCGTCTGTGGACGTGGTGTGGCAAGATAGGTAGAGTGCGCGCTTTCTGATCTCGAGGTCCCGAGTTCGAACCCTGCCCACTCCGTTTGTCCTTCAGCAAGACAATTAATCCACATTGCTGCTCTCTACCCAGGAGTATAAATGGGTACTTGGTCGGGTGTTAATTAGCCTTCAGCGCCCGTTGGGCAGCTAGGCTAGTATGCTCCCCAGGGAGTTGAGATGGTGCGCAAGATAATTGTGCGGGTTTGACCTGTACCTGATGACCAAGGGTAATAATAATGCGCTTAGAAACATTGTATTAAGCGCTATATAAATGTAATATATTATTATTATTATTATTATTAGTCCGAAAATAAAATCGGGTTCGTTATTCCGAAGGTTCGTTAGTCTGAAAATAAAATATCCGAAAATGAAATCGGGTTTGTTATAATACTATAATTTCAGATTGGCGTAGCCACGGGAAGGAAGGAAGGGAGGGGGGAGGGGCTTGCTCAATACAGGCTCTGTATTAAATAAAGAGAAAACAGAACTATAATTTCAGATTAGCGTAGCCACGTGGGAAAGAGGATGGGGGGCGGGGGCTTGCTTAAAGGGATAATTGAGTTCTGGTAAGGAGAGTACAGTTTTGGTGAAAATGAATTTTAGTAACCAAAACCTGCATCATTACATTACAAACTAATAGTAATAACTAGAAAGGAACACAAAATTACAAATGACGTAGTAAAGATCATGTTATCATTCAAAAAGAGCCGTTAAAACGTAAGAGGGCGCTCTCTAAACACTCATCGGTTTCAACCATTTTGAATAAAATATTGTGCATGTGATGCTTTGTTGAAATAGTGATCAGATAGAGAAATAACCAACAACTATTTAAATACCTATTTTGTAACTTTTTGAAAAGAGGAAGCATTTAAAAAAAAAATTTAACGACTGGTTCAAAATTCTCTAATAAACCTGGGGCCCCAGGTTTATTACAAATTGTTATATTTATGGATATTTCAGCCGTCTCTGAACCGATTTTGATCAAACAAAGATGATTTTATTATTTGAATATTATGCTCTTTCAAATTTTACACTCAGTTTTTCATTACCTCACAAAAAAAAAAAGTAGTCTAGCGCCCTCTCTACCAAAACTCAACTATCCCTTTAATCAAATAAAAAGATTACAAACACTTAATTGTTTGATTGGTCTGGCCAAGGGAGGGAAGGGAGGAGGGGCATGCTTAATGCAGGCTCTATATTAAATAAAGACAAACAAAACTTGAATTTTATATTGCCGTAGCCACGGGGGGAGCTTGATTTAAAAAAATACAAACAAACTGTAATTTCGGATTGGCGTAGCCACGCAGGGAAGGGGGTTGCTTGATACAGGATCTGTCTTAACATTGACGTATAGTTGTAAAGTGGCATAGTAAGGTTAAGGGAAAATAATGGGGTTAATTTAGTAGGTTATTCAATATTCAGGTCGTATAGGGTGGGGAGTGGGGGGGGGGGGGGTATTGACTCCATTATCGTTGTAAAGTGGCATAGTAAGGTTATAGGAAATTAAGATGGTTAAATGAGGAGGTTATTCCGGTTGTATGGGGTATTGACTGCCTTATCGTTGTAAAGTGGAGTAGTAAGGTTAAAGGAAATTAAGGGGATCTAGTCAACTGATTTGTTGAATAATTTAATTACATAATGGTATGCATTATTGTATGAAGTTCATTAGCCCAGTGACCAGATGCAACCAAATATATATTATTGCTTGGTGTTGTGCAGGCATGCAAGGCATGATCATGCCTACAAGTAAATGTTTTTGAATGTTTATAGAAATGGTTACAATTGTAATGAAGTTCATTATTGTTATTATTGCATCCTCTTGCTATTTACCAGTGGTTGACACATTTATTTATAACATGTGTATGTTTGAAGACCAAATAAAATCGAAATCGAAATCTAAAATGGAATTGAGTAGTTTATTCATGATATGTGTGTTGTAAAATAATATAGTATGGGGATGATGGGGGATAGCTAACTTTTCACCTTAATCATGTTAATTGTTTAATTTATTTTGGGGGCCAAAATTACTCGGGTTGCACAAGCACTCCAACCCCTTTCCCCACCTGCATCTCTGCTATAAGGCCGCTTTATCATATCATATTGCCGTATGTTGGTTCATATTACAATAATTCGCAAGAAAACTCATAATAAAAGTCGTTAGCCTAAATAGTTAATTTCAATTCTTCACCTTACAAGCACACATCAAAAAAGAAAGATGTGTCCACCACATTTATGTCCGACAATGACATGTTTTGAAGGTTAATTGTCCGACAAATATTATAGAATGCAGTTTTGCCTGAAAAGGGCATGATTTTACAAGCAAATATTATGAAAGTAATATTATTATTCTCGAATATGACATGGTTTTGCCGACATGTGACATGACTTTGCCAGGTTTCATGCATGTTCGGAGGGGCTCCCCAACAGAAGGACGGAGCCCCAGGCTTCTGAGGGGTGGTAACCAACCCCCCTTTACAAAAACTCACCCCCTTACCCTATTGTTTTACAATAACAGCAACAAACACCTAAATTTACCCCCTTAATATAACCCAATCTTACTATACTACTTTTGTAACGATAAGGGAGTTAATACCCTTAATCCCCCCTCAATACCCCACCATTCCTTACTCTACCATTTTGCGATAACAACAATACCAACAACCAAAATAACCAACTTAATTTACCACCTTACTATACCACTTTACAACAATAACTTAGCTCTAAAGAAAGTTTTCAGAATACACACTTTTGACAGCTATGATGGTTTTCAAAATACCGGGTTTGTTAGAAATAGAATTTCAGAATACACCCCCAGAAAAACAAACTCAATTCACCCCCTAAATATCACCCACAATTTCGGATTGGCGTAGCCACGCAGGGAAGGGGGTTGCTTGATACAGGATCTGTCTTAACATTGACGTATAGTTGTAAAGTGGCATAGTAAGGTTAAGGGAAAATAATGGGGTTAATTTAGTAGGTTATTCAATATTCAGGTCGTATAGGGTGGGGAGTGGGGGGGGGGGGTATTGACTCCATTATCGTTGTAAAGTGGCATAGTAAGGTTATAGGAAATTAAGATGGTTAAATGAGTAGGTTATTCCGGTTGTATGGGGTATTGACTGCCTTATCGTTGTAAAGTGGAGTAGTAAGGTTAAAGGAAATTAAGGGGATCTAGTCAACTGATTTGTTGAATAATTTAATTACATAATGGTATGCATTATTGTATGAAGTTCATTAGCCCAGTGACCAGATGCAACCAAATATATATTATTGCTTGGTGTTGTGCAGGCATGCAAGGCATGATCATGCCTACAAGTAAATGTTTTTGAATGTTTATAGAAATGGTTACAATTGTAATGAAGTTCATTATTGTTATTATTGCATCCTCTTGCTATTTACCAGTGGTTGACACATTTATTTATAACATGTGTATGTTTGAAGACCAAATAAAATCGAAATCGAAATCTAAAATGGAATTGAGTAGTTTATTCATGATATGTGTGTTGTAAAATAATATAGTATGGGGATGATGGGGGATAGCTAACTTTCCACCTTAATCATGTTAATTGTTTAATTTATTTTGGGGGCCAAAATTACTCGGGTTGCACAAGCACTCCAACCCCTTTCCCCACCTGCATCTCTGCTATAAGGCCGCTTTATCATATCATATTGCCGTATGTTGGTTCATATTACAATAATTCGCAAGAAAACTCATAATAAAAGTCGTTAGCCTAAATAGTTAATTTCAATTCTTCACCTTACAAGCACACATCAAAAAAGAAAGATGTGTCCACCACATTTATGTCCGACAATGACATGTTTTGAAGGTTAATTGTCCGACAAATATTATAGAGCGCAGTTTTGCCTGAAAAGGGCATGATTTTACAAGCAAATATTATGAAAGTAATATTATTATTCTCGAATATGACATGGTTTTGCCGACATGTGACATGACTTTGCCAGGTTTCATGCATGTTCGGAGGGGCTCCCCAACAGGAGGACGGAGCCCCAGGCTTCTGAGGGGTGGTAACCAACCCCCCTTTACAAAAACTCACCCCCTTACCCTATTGTTTTACAATAACAGCAACAAACACCTAAATTTACCCCCTTAATATAACCCAATCTTACTATACTACTTTTGTAACGATAAGGGAGTTAATACCCCTAATCCCCCCTCAATACCCCACCATTCCTTACTCTACCATTTTGCGATAACAACAATACCAACAACCAAAATAACCAACTTAATTTACCACCTTACTATACCACTTTACAACAATAACTTAGCTCTAAAGAAAGTTTTCAGAATACACACTTTTGACAGCTATGATGGTTTTCAAAATACCGGGTTTGTTAGAAATAGAATTTCAGAATACACCCCCAGAAAAACAAACTCAATTCACCCCCTAAATATCACCCACAATTTCGGATTGGCGTAGCCACGCAGGGAAGGGGGTTGCTTGATACAGGATCTGTCTTAACATTGACGTATAGTTGTAAAGTGGCATAGTAAGGTTAAGGGAAAATAATGGGGTTAATTTAGTAGGTTATTCAATATTCAGGTCGTATAGGGTGGGGAGTGGGGGGGGGGGGGGTATTGACTCCATTATCGTTGTAAAGTGGCATAGTAAGGTTATAGGAAATTAAGATGGTTAAATGAGTAGGTTATTCCGGTTGTATGGGGTATTGACTGCCTTATCGTTGTAAAGTGGAGTAGTAAGGTTAAAGGAAATTAAGGGGATCTAGTCAACTGATTTGTTGAATAATTTAATTACATAATGGTATGCATTATTGTATGAAGTTCATTAGCCCAGTGACCAGATGCAACCAAATATATATTATTGCTTGGTGTTGTGCAGGCATGCAAGGCATGATCATGCCTACAAGTAAATGTTTTTGAATGTTTATAGAAATGGTTACAATTGTAATGAAGTTCATTATTGTTATTATTGCATCCTCTTGCTATTTACCAGTGGTTGACACATTTATTTATAACATGTGTATGTTTGAAGACCAAATAAAATCGAAATCGAAATCTAAAATGGAATTGAGTAGTTTATTCATGATATGTGTGTTGTAAAATAATATAGTATGGGGATGATGGGGGATAGCTAACTTTCCACCTTAATCATGTTAATTGTTTAATTTATTTTGGGGGCCAAAATTACTCGGGTTGCACAAGCACTCCAACCCCTTTCCCCACCTGCATCTCTGCTATAAGGCCGCTTTATCATATCATATTGCCGTATGTTGGTTCATATTACAATAATTCGCAAGAAAACTCATAATAAAAGTCGTTAGCCTAAATAGTTAATTTCAATTCTTCACCTTACAAGCACACATCAAAAAAGAAAGATGTGTCCACCACATTTATGTCCGACAATGACATGTTTTGAAGGTTAATTGTCCGACAAATATTATAGAATGCAGTTTTGCCTGAAAAGGGCATGATTTTACAAGCAAATATTATGAAAGTAATATTATTATTCTCGAATATGACATGGTTTTGCCGACATGTGACATGACTTTGCCAGGTTTCATGCATGTTCGGAGGGGCTCCCCAACAGAAGGACGGAGCCCCAGGCTTCTGAGGGGTGGTAACCAACCCCCCTTTACAAAAACTCACCCCCTTACCCTATTGTTTTACAATAACAGCAACAAACACCTAAATTTACCCCCTTAATATAACCCAATCTTACTATACTACTTTTGTAACGATAAGGGAGTTAATACCCCTAATCCCCCCTCAATACCCCACCATTCCTTACTCTACCATTTTGCGATAACAACAATACCAACAACCAAAATAACCAACTTAATTTACCACCTTACTATACCAATTTACAACAATAACTTAGCTCTAAAGAAAGTTTTCAGAATACACACTTTTGACAGCTATGATGGTTTTCAAAATACCGGGTTTGTTAGAAATAGAATTTCAGAATACACCCCCAGAAAAACAAACTCAATTCACCCCCTAAATATCACTCACTATACCACTTTACGATAAGGGAGTTAATACCTCTACGTACTACCCCCTTAGTACTTCATCCATCATCCCCTTATTCAACAACACCAACAACCCGAAAAACTCCATTCACCCCCTTAATTTCCCTTAACCTTACTGTATCACTTAACAGAATAACAAACTTAATTCACTCCCTTGATATACCACCCACTCTTACTTCACCACTTTACGACGATAAGGGAGTTAATAACACCCCCCTCCCCCCTCCTCCTTACCTTAATAACCCCTCAATCACCCCCTTACTATATTATTTTACAATATTAACAGCAAGAACACCAACAACCCGAATAACAAACTCAATTCACCTCTTCAATATCCCCACTCTTACTTGGGCCTAAATTAGTAAATTAATCCCATTATTTTCCCGTAACCTTACTATGCCACTTTACAACTATATACGTCAATGTCAATACAGATCCTGTATCAAGCAACCCCCTTCCCTGCGTGAATACGCCAATCCGAAATTACAGTTTGTTTTTATTTTTGTAATCAAGCCCCCCCCCCCTTCCTCTTACCCCGTGGCTACGCCAATCTAAAATTCAAGTTTTGTTTTCTTTATTTAATATAGAGCCTGCATTAAGCAAGCCCCCCCCCCCATCCTCTTTCCCACGTGGCTACGCTAATCTGAAATTATAGTTCTGTTTTCTCTTTATTTAATACAGAGCCTGTATTGAGCAACCCCCCCCCCCCCCTCCCTTCCTTCCATCCGTGGCTACGCCAATCTAAAATTATAGTATTATAACAAACCCGATTTAATTTTCGGATTAACGAACGCGATTTCATTTCCGGATTAACGAACCCTATTTTATTTTCGGACTAACAAATATTCGGAATAACGAACCTTCGGAATAACGAACCCGATTTTATTTTCGGCCTAACGAACCTTCGGAATAACGAACCCGATTTCATTTTAGGAATAGCGAACCTTCGGAATAACGAACCCTCGGAATAACGAACCTTCGGAATAACGAACCTTCGGAAAAACGAACTTCGGAATAACGAACCTTAGGAATAACGAACCTTCGGAATAACCGAACCTTCGGAATAACGAACCTTTGGAAAAATGAGCTGTAACCGTGTATTTATTGACGGAACAGAAGAGGCTGATCACTCAAGCTAGAAACTCGATCTGCGCTTGCGCGTTCCTCGAACTAACGTTGTCTTCCTCGAAAACACAACGGTTGTGGGCGGTAGAGACTGTATCGCCACATCCATGCGTCACTGCACTGCACTCTAGACGTGGACGTCCTCGTCCGACCATTGACCTTACTCACTGGCGTACTGGTTGGGGGAGGGGGGCGGGGCTCCTAAAAAAAAATCATGGTTTATTTCCAATTCGATACCAGTGAATTTAAAATCTCAGAGTCACTGCTTGCACAATGTTGCCAACCCTGCCAACCCCTGGTAATGCGGATTTGTTTTAGCCCTCCCCAAAAAGTTTGGGGTCATTACGCCACTGACCCTACTATATCGGTCGAGTGATTTCTACCGTTGTCTTCAGCGGTCCGTCGCGTTGCGAAAGCTCCGTATTATCTAACTGGGTACACGGTTAAATGCCTTCAAGTGAGACACATCCGAACATTTCAGTCATTAATAATTCGAAAAAACAAAACCATGTGCATGTTTCTATTTGCAATACAAATACATAAGATCCGCTTAAAGAGTACCACCACTCAAAAATAATACTCTTATAAATAAAAGATAACATATTTTATAGTCCATTCCACCAACAAATTCAGAAAATAATGTTTGAAGAAAGTTTGTATTAAATTGGAAAACGCATCACCACACTACAACATGTATCCATGGGTCTGCATACAAAGACTACCTTTCGTCTATAATGAACGCATCGTCGGTGGATCTATTACGGACTTTTCGATTTGTACGTTGACTAGTGGACTGGTACGGTGACGTCATTTTTTTAAGCAGTGAGCATGCGCATCTACGTGCCCCTAGTTCGTACCAGAAATCTAGTACGGGTAAACCCCTGTTTCGCCGTCGGTCTAAATCTGTGACGATAATCACTATTTTTTGGTTACGAAACACAACGTCATATAGCTGTATATTTCTTGTTTCCCTTTATGGTCTCTGTAAACAGGTTAAATATACTATATGATTTTAATGAATTTGTCTATAAAGGTGACCTGCTTATAGCGTCCACACTTCTTGTCTGCATTGGGTGGTCACTAAACACAGGTTTGACTATGGGATTTTAATTTTATTGAGTCTAAATATAGCGCCCACTCCCAGTGATTTCTTTGGGTGGTCACTATACACAGGTTTGGCATTGCACTGCTTAATGGAAATTGTCTTAAAAGGTCACCTGTTTATAGCGCCCACATGACATGTTGCCCTTGGGTGGTCACCATACAAAGGGCTTACTATTATTTTATGGAACTGGTCTATAACGGTCACCTGTTTATAGCGGCTAATTTCTTGTTTCCCTTTGGTGGTCATTATACACAGGTTTGACTTTAAACGTTATTTCGGTACCTGTCTATAAAGTTCACCTGATAAAGGGTGGAAGATGGCAACCTTCTCGTGGTCCACCCTGTTTGGAAACCTTCCTTACTAATGCCATCAACCAGACATGCGCAACCAACAAACATCGATGACTTCTCCAAGTCAACCTACGAATGGCCCTCCTCAGGGCAAAACGTCCCGTAATGGCCCTTATCAAGGCCAACCATCTCGCATAATAGGGACATCTCTCCGCATATACCAAATTAATGCGGAAGGTATGTCACGCGCAAAAAGTGATTACCTCGCTAGATCAGCAAAGGATCTTGACATCGACATTATCCTCCTACAAGAAACCCATATCCGTGATGAGACGTGTGCATCTAAGCTCCGCGTCTACGGCTTCAAGCTCATTGCGGCCGTGCACCACGCCAAGTATGGAGTTGCTACCTACCTAAGACATGACCTGACAGACTTTTGTGTCCTTGAGGAATCCTCCAATAATGACATCTTCACGGCCACCGTGAAAGTTGGAGATATAACAATCACAAACATATACAAACCACCAAAAATGAACTGGCCCTCTCCTGCACTTCAGACCCATGCCCACCCTGAAGTCCATGCTGGATATTTCAACAGTCATCACTCATCCTGGGGCTATGCCAAAGATGACGAGAATGGAGAGCAACTGGAGATGTGGGCATCAGCCTGCGACCGCTACCTCCTCCATGATGCCAAACAACCGGGAACCCTCTACTCAAGTAGATGGAGAAGGGATTACAATCCGGATCTCTGCTTTTTGTCCAAAACCAACAATGGCCGCCCACTACATGCATCTCGCAAGATACTTCCTCTCTTCCCTCATAGCCAACATCGTCCAGCTTTGATCCAAATTGGTGTAGAGATACCTCTTATCCAATCAAAGCCCCAACCACGATGGAACTTTAGGAAAGCTGACTGGAAAGCCTTTACAGATGACGTGGAGGAGCAAATCACCAATCTTGAACCAGTCCCCAAAAGCTACACATCCTTCTGCAATATCCTCAAGGACACTGCCAAGAAACACATCTATCGTGGCTTTCGTAAAGTCTACACACCTTGCTGGCTGCCAGAATCAGAAGAGCTCCTCAAGCAGTATGAATCCACTGGTGATCCAGACATTGCAACAGAACTCTTGGATTCCCTCGACACAGCAAGACAAAAGCGCTGGCAAGAGACTGTAGAAGATCTCAACTTTACACACTCGAGTCGGAAGGCTTGGAACCTTCTTCGACATCTTGGAGCAGCAACCCCAGCTCAACATCAATCTCCTAAAGTAACAGCAAATGCTGTTGCTTCACGCCTGCGCCTCAATTCCAAGGTACCTTCTACAAAGGCATCACGTAAAGAAGTCAAGAAGAACCTTTCCAAGTCCTACTCAACATCAGCAAAGACTTCCCCACTTGCAAGACCCTACACTAGAGAAGATGTCGACATTGGTCTCTCATCCACAAAATCAGGGAAAGCAGCTAGAATTGATGGAATCTACCCAGAATTCCTGAAGAACCTTGGACCAAAAGGCCGCGGCTGGCTGGCCTCATTCTTCACCTACATCCACTCTTCCGGAGTTATCCCGAAGGCTTGGAGAGAGGCTAAAGTGATTGCGATCATTAAACCAGGGAAACCTGCGAACGACCCTGCAAGCTACCGTCCCATCTCTCTTCTGTGCACATCCTACAAATTGTTTGAGCGTCTCCTACTGGTCAGGCTTAGCCCATTGGTAGAACCTGTGCTACCAAAGGAGCAAGCAGGCTTCAGACCAAAAAGGAGCTGTTCCGACCAAGTCCTAGCCCTCACTACCTTCATCGAGGCAGGCTATCAGCGCGCCCTCAAAACGGGTGTGGCACTGATTGACCTCTCATCAGCCTGCGACACTGTATGGAGACATGGCCTGCTACTCAAAGCCTCCCGCATCTTCAAGTGTCAGACAACCATGCGCATCCTTGCTTCCATACTCAGCAACAGAAGATTCAGAGTTTCACTTGGAGGACAAACAAGCTCGGCTAGAACCCTCAACGACGGCCTCCCTCAGGGGTCTGTCTTGGCCCCGATGCTTTTCAACATCTATGTAAGTGACATGCCGGAGACCACTTCCAGGAAATTTGCATATGCAGATGATCTTGCATTAGCTACCCAATCCACCGATTTCAACGTACTTAGCACAACCCTCACCAAAGACATGAAGAAGATGGAGGACTTCTTCACCTACTGGCGCCTTCGTCCCAATCCCAATAAGACTACAACCACTGCCTTCCACCTCAGTAACCGACAAGCGAAAACAGAACTGAAGGTCACCTTCTGTGGCAAAACAGTCAAGCATGAAGAGTTCCCCAAATACCTTGGAGTTACCCTGGACCGCAGCCTCACCTATCGTGAACAGCTCAAGAGGGTTTCTGGAAAACTGAAGACCAGAGTCAACATTATCCGGAAGCTTGCAGGAAACAGCTGGGGTTCAGGCACACAAACCCTTCGAACAGCCTGCATAGCACTAGTCTACTCTGTTGCAGAGTACTGCTCACCAGTGTGGACAGAGAGCTGCCATACCAAGAAGGTAGATGTAATGTTGAACTCAGCTATGAGAATAATTACTGGCACCCTTAAGTCAACACCTCTTCAATGGCTACCTGCTCTCTCCCACATCGCTCCCCCTGGAGTACGCAGACAGGAGATAATGCGCAAGGAACTACACCGCACCTCCACCAACCCAGACCTACCTATCCACGAGGACCTAGGGAACCTACCCAACATGCGCCTAAAGTCACGGACACCCTTTTGGACTTCTGCAAAGTCTCTAGAAGAGTTTGACCTAAAAAGAGAATAGCGCAAAACCTGGGCGGAATCCGACTTCCCTAACCAAGACCTTGTACAGGACCCTACGTCAGAGCCAGCAGGCTTCAACCTCCCCAGAAAGCAATGGGTGACTCTGAACAGGATAAGAACACTCCATGCAAGGTCAACCCATCATCTCCATGGATGGAAAATGAAAGACAGCCCTGCATGTGACTGCGGGAATCCAGACCAGACAGTGCAGCATGTGGTAAATGACTGCCCTCTCCGAAGTTTCCCTGATAGTTTTGAGGGGATTCATCAGACAACAGATGCTGCTCTGACCTGGCTGAGAAACCTAGATTTGAATTTATAAAATGTGCATATATGTCATACGAAACAAACAAACAAACCTGATTATAGCGGCAAATTTTCTTGTTTTCCTTTGGTGGTCATTATATACAAAGGGTTTACTGCGGCCAATTTTCTTGTTTTAAATTGGACGATATTTCGGAACCTGTTTATAAAGGTCATCTGATTATAGCGGCCAACTTTTTAATTTCCATTTGGTGGTCATTATACGCAGGTTTGACTGCAAAAGATATTTTGGAGCCTGTCTGTAATGGAAACCTGTGAAAAGCGGCCAATTGTTTCTAGTATGGAAACCTGTCTATAATGGTCACCTGCTTACAGCGGCCAATTTTTAAATTTCCACTTGGTGGTCTTTATACACAGGTTTGACTGTAAAATATATTTTGGAACCTGTTTGTAATGTAAACCCGTTTAAAGCGGCCAATTGTTTGTAGTATGGAAACCTGTCTATGATGGTCACCTGCTTAAAGCGGCCATTTAAAAAATGTCCATGTGGTTTCACTGTAAAAGATATTTTGAAACCTGTCTGTAATGGAAACCTGTTTAAAGCGGCAAATTGTTGGTATTCTCGTGTTGGTCATTATACACAGGTTTGACTATGAACAATATTTTGGCACCTGTCTATAAAGGTCACTTGTAATTTAGCGACAATTGTATCGTTTCCATTGAGTGGTCACTATACAGAAGTTAGACTTTATACAATTTACAAAACCTGTCCATTAAGGTCACCTGTTTATAGCGGCCACTTTTATTGTTTCCATTTGGTGGTCACTATACACAGGTTTGACTGCATTAGATAGTAACATATTTTTTACAAAACTTATCTTCTCTGCAAATTTCGCGCGCGCACTGCACGACGTAACTGTCCAGAGACTTGAACGCACGTCGTCGTGTGAAATCGAAAAGGTGGATAACAAAAGTAAACGTGCCTATATAGTCAACTCATTGTGGTACCTCACTGGGACGACAGGTCAACAGCCCTCGTCTAAGCGATCGAAAACTGTCTATTGTCTCCAAACGTACGCGTGAATAGAATTGGTGCGCTCCCAAACGTTTGGCGAGTACGGAACCATGAGGCTATAATGGTTCCGTCAGTGGTGGTAATTAGTTGCATAGTTTATTTATTAAGTGTTGAGCATATTTGATATCACATAACGGCACCAAAACAAATCTTTTTGGGTAGTTCTTTGCCTGGTGGTTCCCTTCAACATAAATAAGTGTTTTGGATTTTGACAATTATTATTATTAGTTCAATTTAAAGGTAATTCAGATTTATAAATCAGATGCGCGGTGCCATCTTGCTAACACCATGCGCACGCCCTAGCGACTTCAATATTTGCCAACAGTACTGTTCATTTTAAAAAGAGTTGTGTTGGTATTAATAGATTAGATTTTTAAATATTGGCCAATGCTATATTGGTACAAACATTTTAGAATTATGAATTCTTGGAATATTTATAAGATTAAAGTATTAACTAAACATTTCTGTAAAACTGTTTGTAGTATGACGATGCTGAAGAAGATTATTTTAATGTTAGTAAGGTTGGAGGTGATGATGTTTATAATGATGATGCTATAATGAAAATGTAATGTTATTACCTATTACAGAAACCTCAGTTTTGTTGTGGAAAAGAATGCCAGTCTTGGAGTTGAGGACCTCACAAAAGTATCTCCCTTCGTCTTCGACCAGGACCTCGTGGATTACCAGTGAGTAGTCATCTGTGATATTGAACCGTCCATCGTCGAATCCGGGTCCCAATCTTTTAGCTTTCCTGTACATCTTGCTTAGACTGACCAGGGGTAATGCGGTTGACAATATTTCACCTTTCATCCAGGAGACGACATAAACGGATTTGTCGTAATCGCACGGCAGGACACCGGGCATCCCATTCGTCAGAACCACCTCGGAAGTTGTTACCACATGGTGCTCTTGTGGTAGGTCCTGTGCGTCCAGTATTCCTGAAATGGGCAATATCAGATAGAATTACAAAATTATAATTTATATTGACCAACCTACAAATTGAAGTGCAGTGAACCCATGCGGGTTGTCTCTTACCAGCTGTCGTTTTTGGCATAGTTTATCGTGTTTGTTGCACTCATCGAGATATCATTTTTGCACCATTTGTCTCATTACAAACTCAGGATAGTTTGAGCCAAATTTTTCGTAATTTTGTGTTGTTTTTGGTGTGAACTAGAATAGATAAACATTTGAATGTATATGTACTAACTGAACTTTGAGCAGCCATACTGCCCTTCACTCACTAGTAAGCTGTGCATATTACTCTACTTGGGATTACGTCTGGAGATGATAGCTACTGCTCTGTTCATGTTCTATTGAGACCTGAATAAACGCTTTTGTTGGCATTACCATCCTTTTGAGCCTACTTCACTACCAATGGAGCTTTAAAGCTGATACCGCCGATGTGTATTACAGGGAAAGATGGCGGATACAAACTATGTACAAGCTACAGGGATACTTGGACACTCGTATCTCATACTACAGCAACATTTTCTAAACTTTACAGTCGTCGCTTCTGATCTGTGGTGACGTAAGCCCCAACCCTGGCATGCCTGGGCCAATTTCCACTGGGAACGCACCCCTGTCTGCTAATGCTAGCAACACTTCCAGCCAACATTGCAGATACCTTGAATCAACATACTATCACGAACTACGTGCCAACGCTAACAGCGCCCATGTCCTGAGACTTAACAAGACTCACCGTGGTTCAAAGGGACAGATGAGACGCAACAGACACATTCTTGTATTAGAACCAGCTTCTCGACATTTTAAGATAGGAAACATTCAACAACGTGGCATCGACAGATCTGTTCTTATAAACACAAGAACCCTACACTCCCAGCCAAATCTCCCTTCAGTTATGATGTTCAACGCACGTTCTCTGAAAAATAAACTGACCGACCTGGAAGCTTTGATTCATTCTCTTCAGGCTGATCCCCATCTCATCGCTGTCACAGAGACTTGGTTTTCCCAAGAGAATGCTGCACATTCTTGTCATCTCCCCACCTTCAGATTGTTTCATCGTGATCGTCGGCAACGTGTTGTTGGCGGAGTTGCCCTATACGTACGCGAGGACATCAATGCACATGAAGTCCTCTCCAACCACATATCTCCCAACCTAGAAGTCTTGTGGGTTCGCTTGACATCGTCTAGCTCCGTCCGATTCAAGAGGGTTATCTACGTATGTGTACTCTACTCACCTCCCCATTCACCCTTTAGGGATGTACTTTCCGATCATATCATCAATACAGTTGATTACATCCGCACCACATCAGAGAATGTATCCTTCATAATCATGGGGGACTTCAACGATCTTATAACTCGACAAATTGAACAGCATACACTCCTCGAGCAGGTGGTCAAACAACCCACAAGGGGATCTGCAATTCTGGCTCTACAAGAAAGTTACGAGGAACCATCAATATCTGCTCCCATATCTACAAATTATCATGCTGTGGTAAGCTTCTGCCCTCACAGCAGAATCCCTCGTAGAAAACCAACCAAGATCTCACTCCGACCATTTCGTCAATCTGCTGTCAACTCTTTCGGTCGATGGATCACACAAGCTAATTGGTTCCTCCTCGATGGCCTGGATGATCCCAATGATATGACTAATGAGGTTAGCTTGACTCTCAATACCCAATACCGACAGCACTTCGATCTTGTGACAATCAAACGTCGTGACAACAATCAACCGTTGTTTAACAACCGCTTACGCAAACGCGATGACGCCTATATTCAGGGAAAGCCGACTTACAAGCACCTCAGAAATAATGTCCAGAGGGAGATAGCAGCTACAAAAGAAGCATACTACCCGCGTAAGGTGGGACATTTAAAAAACACAGAACCGGGAAAATGGCACCAACAGATCCGTCACCTATCGGGATCTTCCAAGAAACCGCCTTTTGATGGCAAATCCCCATTAGAGGTGGCCAATGACATCAGTAAGCATTTTGCCAGGATCTGCAGTGCTCCTCCACCAATGGATACTAGTGCTCTCACGGCTTACCTGCCAGCTCCTTCACCACCACCGGTCATCGAGCGCCACCAGGTGTACCTACGATTGCGTCATCTCAGTGCCTCTCAGGCTGCTCACCCTAGTGACTGTCCAACACGACTTCTCGTCAAATTTGCCTATGAAATATCAGAACCAATGATTAAAATCTTCAATGCCTGTCTGCGAAGTGGTTGCTTTCCGACAATCTTTGAAAAATGCTTCAATTTCCCAGCTAGCCACCTGACGTCGTGCCGATGTCGAAAGTTGTTGGCCGGATGTCGGCATATCGCGGATGGCAAACTGATGTTGCCCCAACATTACGCCAATGTCGAGTTTACGCGAAATGCGAATGTTTCGCGAAATGGTTGCAATTGAATGTCGGGCCGATATCATTGTTCTGACATAAAAATGACGTCTCAAATAACACGTCGCGCAAATATCGCGCCAATGTCGAAACTGCGAGCAGTTCAAGAGGTCGGTTAAGGGTTGTGCTATTGATGTCGGGCCGATGTCAATAATCGAACAGAAATATTACATCTCAAATATGACATTAAAACAATGTTATACCGATGTCGGAGAAATAGCAAATTAAGAGGTCGGCCAATGTATTTGAAATTGATATCGCGCCGATGTTCTTACATGGACCTCAATATGACATCTCAATTATGACGTCACACCGATATCTTGCCGATGCCAGAATTGGCAGCAATAAAACAAGGCGGCAACTAGTCATGAAATCGATGTTCAGCCGATGTCAACATCCCGACATGAATATGACATGTGCAATATGACGTCGAGCTAATATCGCTATATGTTGGAACTGATAGCAATTTAGGAGGTCGGTAAATGGTTGTAAAATTGATATCGGGCAGATGTTATTAATTAGACATCAATGTGACCTCTTAAATATGATGTCAGGCCAATGTAAGAACTTGCAGCAATGTATCAACTCTGCAAATGGTCATTAAATTGATGCTGTGGCGATGTCAATAATCCGACATGAATATGACATCTCCACTATGACGTCGACCTAATATCGCGCCGATGTTGGAACTGGTATCAATTTAAGAGGCCGCTAAATGGTTGTGAAAGTAATGTCGGCACAATGTTATTAATTGGACATCAATATGATATCAACAATATGATGTCAGGCCAATATCTCGCCGACGTAAGAACTTGCAGCAATGAAACAACTCGGCAAATGGTCTTTAAATTGATGTTGTGCCGACGTCAATGATTAGACATGAATATGACATCTCAATGATGACGCCATAGCGATATCCTGCCGGTGTCAGAACTGGCAGCTATGAAACAACTCGGCAAATAGTCATGAAATCGATGTTCAGCCGATGTCAACATCCCGACATGAATATGACATGTGCAATATGACGTCGAGCTAATATCGCGCCGATGTTGGAACTGATAGCAATTTAGGAGGTCGGTAAATGGTTGTAAAATTGATATCGGGCAGATGTTATTAATTAGAATCAATGTGACCTCTTAAATATGATGTCAGGCCGATGTAAGAACTTGCAGCAATGTATCAACTCGGCAAATGGTCATTAAATTGATGCTGTGGCGTATATGTCATATTCATGTCGGGATGTTGACATCGGCTGAACATCGATTTCATGACTATTTGCCGCCTTGTTTTATTGCTGCCAATTTTGGCATCGGCAAGATATCGGTGTGACGTCATAATTGAGATGTCATATTGAGGTCCATGTAAGAACATCGGCGCGATATCAATTTCACATCCATTGACCGACCTCTTAATTTGCTATTTTCCGACATCGGTATAACATTGTTCTAATGTCATATTTGAGATGTAATATTCCTGTTCGATTATTGGCATCGGCCCGACATCAATTGTACAACCCTTAACCGACCTCTTGAACTGCTCGCAGTTTCGACATTGGCGCGATATTTGCGCGACGTGTTATTTGAGACGTCATTTTTATGTCAGAACAATGATATCGGCCCGACATTCAATTGCAACCATTTCGCGAAACATTCGCATTTCGCGTAAACTCGACATTGGCGTAATGTTGGGGCGGCAAATAGTCATGAAATCGATGTTCAGCCGATGTCAACATCCGGACATGAATATGACATGTGCAATATGACGTCGAGCTAATATCGCTATATGTTGGAACTGATAGCAATTTAGGAGGTCGGTAAATGGTTGTAAAATTGATATCGGGCAGATGTTATTAATTAGACATCAATGTGACCTCTTAAATATGATGTCAGGCCGATGAAAGAACTTGCAGCAATGTATCAACTCGGCAAATGGTAATTAAATTGATGCTGTGGCAATGTCAATAATCCGACATGAATATGACATCTCCATGACGTCGACCTAATATCGCGCCGATGTTGGAACTGGTATCAATTTAAGAGGTCGCTAAATGGTTGTGAAAGTAATGTCGGCACAATGTTATTAATTGGACATCAATATGATATCAACAATATGATTTCAGGCCAATATCCCGCCGACGTAAGAACTTGCAGCAATGAAACAACACGGCAAATGGTCTTTAAATTGATGTTGTGCCGACGTCAATGATTAGACATGAATATGACATCTCAATGATGACGCCATAGCGATATCCTGCCGATGTCAGAACTGGCAGCTATGAAACAACTCGGCAAATAGTCATGAAATCGATGTTCAGCCGATGTCAACATCCCGACATGAATATGACATGTGCAATATGACGTCGAGCTAATATCGCGCCGATGTTGGAACTGATAGCAATTTAGGAGGTCGGTAAATGGTTGTAAAATTGATATCGGGCAGATGTTATTAATTAGACATCAATGTGACCTCTTAAATATGATGTCAGGCCGATGTAAGAACTTGCAGCAATGTATCAACTCGGCAAATGGTCATAAAATTGATGCTGTGGCGATGTCAATAATCCGACATGAATATGACATCTCCACTATGACGTCAACCTAATATCGCGCCGATGTTGGAACTGGTAGCAAGTAAAGAGGTCGGTATCGGTTGTGATATTGATGTCGGGTCGACATTATTAATGAGACAAGAATAGGACATCTCAATTTTGACGTCAAACCGAAATCCTGCCGATGTCAGAATGGGCATTGAATGTTTTCAATTGGACATCACAAATATGACGTCAAGCCGATATCGCGCCGATGTCAGAATTGGCAGCAATTACACAAGTCGGCAAATAGTCATGAAATCGATGTTCAGCCGACGTCAACGAACCGACATAAATATGACATGTGCAATATGACGTCGCGCTAATATCGCGCCGATGTTGGAACTGATAGCAATTTAGGAGGTCGGTAAATGGTTGTGAAAGTAATGTCGGGACAATGTTATTAATTGGACATCAATATGATATCTACAATATGATGTCAGGCTTTTTTCCACCGACGTAAGAACTTGCAGCAAAGAAACAACTCGGCAAATGGTCATAAAATCGATGTTGCGCCGATGTCAATAGTCCTACATGAATATGACATCTCATAAATGACGTCGGGCTAATTTCGCGCCGATGTTGGAACTGGTGGCAATTAAAGAGGTCGGTAAATGATTGTAAAATTGATGTCGGGTCGATATTATTAATGAGACAAGAATAGGACATCTCAATTTTGACGTCAAACCGAAATCCTGCCAATGTCAGAATGGGCAGCAATGAATCAAGTCGGCTAATAGTCATTAAGTTGATGTTGAGCCGATGTCAATAATCCGACATGAATATAACATCATTCTCCAATATGACGTCGACCTAATATCGTGCCGATGTTGGAACTGGTATCAATTTAAGAGGTCGCTAAATGGTTGTAAAATCAATGTCGGTACAATGTTATTAATTGGACATCAGTATGATATCTACAATATGATGTCAGGCTGATATCCCGCCGACGTAAGAACATGCAGCAATGAAACAACTCGGCAAATGGTCATAAAATTGATGTTGCGCCGATGTCAATAATCCGACATGAATGACGTTGGGCTTATTTCGCGCCGATGTTGGAACTGGTAGCAATCAAAGAGGGCGGTAAATGGTTGTAAAATTGATGTCGGGCATAATGTCGGCCAATGTTTTTTTGTATTGGACATCAATATGACATCTCAATTATGACGCCAAAGCGATATCCTGCCGATATCATACATGGCAGCAATAAAACTAGTCAGTAAATAGTCATTAAATTGATGTTGTGCCGATGTCAATAATTTGACATGAATATGACATCTCAAATATAAAGTCGGCCTAATATCGCCCCGATGTTGGAACTGGTAGCAATTTAAGAGGTCGGTAAATGGTTGTACAACTGATGTCGGGTTAAAGTTATTAATTAGACATAAATATGACATCCCAAATGTGACTTTTGGCCTATACCGCACAGAATGTCGAAACTCATAGCAATTTTAAAGGTCAGTAACGGGTTGTGAAAAATATGTCGGGCTGATGTAATTACTCCTACATAAATATGACATCTCTACTATGACATCCGGCCGATATTATGCTGATGTTGGATCTGGTAGCAATTTAAGAGGTCGGTACATGGTTGTGAAATTGATGTCGGACCAATGTTATTAATTAGACCTTAATATGACATCTCAATTATGACGTCAAAGCGATATCCTGCCGATGTCAGAGTTGGCAGCAATGAAACAAGCCGGCAAATGGTCACCAGTTCCGACATCGGTGCAACATTCGCCACACGTCATATTTGAGCTGTCATATTTATGTATATTTAATAACATAAGCCCAACATCAATTTTACAATCTTTGACCGGCCTCTTAATTTGCTACCAGTTCCAACATTGGCGCGATATTAGCCCAACGTCATATTTGAGATCTCTTATTCATGTCGGATTAATGACATCGGCAAGACATTAATTGAATGACCATTTGCCGACTTGTTCCATTGCTGACGGTTCTGACATTGGCGGGATATCGGTGTGACGTCATAATTGAGATGTCATATTGAGGTCTAATTAATAACATTGGCCCGACATCAATTTCACAACCATGTACCGACCTCTTAAATTGCTACCAGATCCAACATCAGCACAATATCGGACTGACGTCATAATAGAGATGTCATATTTATGTAGGAGTAATGACATCCGCCCAATATCTATTTTACAACGTTTAACCGACCTTTAAAATTGCTATAAGTTTTGACATCTATGCGGTATAGGCCCAAAGTCATATTTGGGTTGTCATATTTATGTCTAATTAATAACTTTGACCCGACATCAATTTTACAACATTTTACCGACCCCTTAAATTGCTACCAGTTTCAACATCGGCGCGATATTAGCCAGACGTCATTTATGAGATGACATATTCATGTTGGATCATTGACATCGGCCCGACATCAGTTTTACAACCATTTACCGACCTCTTAAATTGCTACCAGCTCGAACATCGGGGCGATATAAGGCCGACTTTATATTTGAGATGTCATATTCATGTCGAATTGTTGACATCGGCACAATATCCATTTAATGACTATTTACTGACTACTTTCATTGCTGCCATTTATGACATCGGAAGGATATCGCTTTGGCGTCATAATTGAGATGTCATATTGATGTCCAATACAAAAAAACATTAGTCCGACATCATTTTTACAACCATTTACCGACCTCTTTAATTGCTTCCAGTTCCAACATCGGCGGATTATATTCGGCGCAACATCAGTTTAATGACCATTTGCCAAGTTGTTTTATTGCTGCCAATTCTGACATCGGCGCGATATCGGCTTGACGTCATATTTGTGATGTCATATTGATGTCAATTAAAAACATCGGCCCGACTTCAATTTCACAACCATTTACCAACCCCCTTAAAATGTTATATATTTCGACATCGGTACAACATTGGCCCAACGTCATATTTGAGATGTCATATTCCTGTTGGTTTATTGACATCGGCCCGACATTAATTTCACAACCCTCTATCGACCTCTTAAATTGCTATCAGTTTCGGCATTGGTGCGATATTGGCGCGACGTTTTATTTGAGACGTAATTTTTTCGTCAGCGCACGACATTCAATTAAAAAACCTCCAACTTAAATTCGACAATGGAGTAATGTTGTCTGTTTGCCGACCGCGATCTTGCCGACAACCTGCCGACTTCGGTCCGACGTCAGCTGGCTAGCTGGGTACTTATAATATTTTTGTCAACTTGCTTTGATAATCTTGAATACATTGTATTGAATTGCGTTTAATCGATTACAAATACAAGTACATAAATAAATTCAAAAGTAAAAAAAAAAGTATTGCTATCGGGGAATTCATGATCGAATACAAGTGATCGTAAGTGAAATGTAAAATTTCAATTTTTGTAATTATTCGTATTAAAGAATATATTTTTGTCATGTCCTTGCTGCTGTATATAATTTATAAAGATATATAAGAATATAAATAACACCTGTAAAAAGTGTTATGAATATGATTTGGAGGTTGATTGTTTCAGAATCAACGCTCTGCAATATACTAACCATTACAAAACATACATGATAAGAAGAGGTGTATATATTTTTTACCGATTGCGACCTGTATTCGTAGGACGATAGTATGATAGGTTTAGGATTAGGCAATAGGTTTAGGAATAGGATATTTATAGAATTATGAATTATGAATGACTGGAAAGGTTAAACAAAATGTATGGATCGAAAGTGGAATCTATGCATCTATGCATGTATTCAAATTTCTTTTTACGTTCTTGATGTTGGTCCTACGTTGGACGTTTGCCATTGGGCCATTGTCAAATGTTGATGTAGGTCCAGCATCCAAAAATGACATTGGGCCAATGTTGGGTTGGCGGACATTCTAACGTCGGGCCAACGTCAAGATTTGATGTTGGGCCAACATTCAGGCTGGCGGACATTTTAATGTCGGGCCAACGTCAGGATTTGATGTTGGGCCATTGGCGGAGTTGACATTGGGCCACCATGACAAAATGAAGTTAGGACAATGTTGGGCTGGCGGACGTTTTAACGTCGAGCCCACATCAGAATTTGATATCTGTCCTATGTCAGGATTCGGTGTTGGGCCATTGTCGAAAATTGACATTGGCTCAACATCACAATATGATGTCGTGACAATGTTGGGCTAGCGGACATTTTAACCTCGAGTCGACATCATAATGTTATGTTGGTCCAATGTCATGAGTTGATGTTGGGCCATTGTCGGAAATTGACGTTATGCCAATATCACAAAATGACGTAGTGACGATGTTGGGCTGGCGGACATTTTAACGTCGAGCCCACATCAGAATTTGATATTTGTCATATGTCTGGATTCGGTGTTGGGCCATTGTCGGAAATTGACATTGGCTCAACATCACAGAATGATGTCGTGACAATGTTGGGCTAGCGGACATTTTAACCTCGAGCCGACATCATAATGTTATGTTGGTCCAATGTCATGAGTTGATGTTGGGCCATTGTCGGAAATTGACGTTATGCCAATATCACAAAATGACGTAGTGACGATGTTGGGCTGGCGGACATTTTAACGTCGAGCCCACATCAGAATTTGATATCTGTCATATGTCTGGATTTGGTGTTGGGCCATTGTCGGAAATTGACATTGGCTCAACATCACAGAATGATGTCGTGACAATGTTGGGCTAGCGGACATTTTAACCTCGAGCCGACATCATAATGTTATGTTGGTCCAATGTCATGAGTTGATGTTGGGCCATTGTCGGAAATTGACGTTATGCCAATATCACAAAATGACGTAGTGACTATGTTGGGCTGGCGGACATTTTAACGTCGAGCCCACATCAGAATTTGATATCTGTCCTATGTCAGGAATCGGTGATGGGCCATTGTCGGAAATTGACATTTGCCCGACATCACAAAATGATGTTGGGACAATGTTGGGCTGGCGGACATTTTAACGTCGGGCCGACGTCAGAACTTGATGTTCTCTCAACGTCAGGAATCGATGTTGGGCTACGTTAGAACTGAAATTGGGCAATTGTCAATAATTGATGTTGGGCCGAAATCGCAAAATGACGTTGGGCCAGCATTAAAAAAGACGCCGAGCTGATGTTGGGCTGGCGGACATTTTTACGTCGCGGTGACGTGGCATGTCGCATGTCGGCCCAACGTCCTCTTAAAACGAATTTTACATCGGCCCAACGTTGGCACAATGTCAGGTGGCTAGCTGGGTTGTCCAGTTCCGAAGACTTTACCCGTCGCCAGCTTACCAGTTATGCCTATCTCTATCACGTCTGTTCTGGCGCGGGTCTTCGAGGGATTTCTGGCTGAATGGCTGATGCAGGACATTTTTGACAAAGTAGACCCACAACAGTTTGGAAATATGAGAGGCAGCTTATTCCAACTTGTGTGCGATTGACTTTAGCAAAGCATTTGACCATGCTTACCATACTATACAGGGTGGCCCAAAAAAAACGGAACGGGGCACTTCCCAAAATAAAGTACCAAACTATTTATGTCCATCAGATAGGGTGTCTTTTCCAATGAAAAACGATACCAAGAAAAGTAATTTTGGACGTGTAGTTTTTGTTTTAGGACGCTGGGAGTGAGACCATGTAAGGTGCCAATTTTTGTAAATTTTTACCTAGTCAGGGCCAGTAAAACCGCACTCACTGTCCGTAATACCATGCCCATTATCTCGGCACACGGCTGAGTGCACACTGTCAATGGGGCGCTGCATTATATGCTATGAAAGGCGGTGCGTGCGGTTTTACTGGCCATGACTAGGTAGAAATTGACAAAAAACAGAACCTGACATCATGTCACTCACAGCGCCCCATTGGAAAGGACACCCTATCCGTTGGACATAATAATTGTGTTGCTGTATTTTGGGAAGTGCCCCGTTCCGTTTTTTGGGGGCCACCCTGTATACAGCGGTCGAAAAGCTCATCAAACTTGGTGTCAACCCTGCTGTGCTACCTGTCATATGCAGCTTTATGTCAGAACGATCACAAACTGTCCGTTATCAAGGGTCTTCTCGGCCGTGATCTGGCAAAACTACGTATCTCCTTTTAGGCAATTCCGAGATTTGTTAGCTTAACAATTCAAAATTGCTTATTTGCCTGTCTTTGGAAAAATGGAATTGTTTGTTTTCCTTTGACCTGTGGAACATAGATAAGGAATTGGGACGAAAAACTCTTTGATTTCCTCATGTAATCTTTTTTGTAATTTTTTTCTTGTAATGTTTCAACTTATCAGGCAGAACTACGTATGTCTCCGACGTGGCAAAAGTTTATCAGCCAAAACTACGTATGTCCTAGACATTGCAAAGGTTTATCAGGCAAAACTACGGTTTTGCCAGATCTACTCGTGAGCTCACATATGGCGTCCCTCAAGGGACCAAGTTGGGTCCTATAATTTTCCTCGTGACGGTTGCCGTACTAACTCTAGAAAATCGATTGAAGTATGTAGATGATGTGACTGTTGTTGAAATCATACCGCCACATCAGCTCTCACAATTGCAGACACATTTTGATGCACTTGTGGATTGGTGTGGTGATAACGATATGAAGCCAAATCCAGCCAAATGCACAACAATGCAGTTTACCTTCCTCCGCAATCCACCACGCCCTCTGCAGCTAACGATCAACGAAGTCCAGTTAGAAGTGATTTCCTCCATGAAACTTCTGGGCGTCATCATACAGAAAGACCTTTGTTGGGATGAACATGTTGGTCGTCTTATCACGAATGCCTCAAGACGACTGTACATCCTCACAAAACTCAAACGAAATGGTGTACCAAAACCTGACCTCGTCACGGTGACCTCGTCAAGGGCCTCCAGCATCACACAGAATCAGGTGATGTGCTTGGAGCGCGTCCGGAAGAGGGCTCTTCGCATGGTCGCCTACCCAGACTTGCCGCCATATGATCAACTCTGAACTACATTCCAAGTTGATAAACTTTGCTGACAGACGAAGCATAATCATCACCAGATTTGCCAAATCCCTGCTCGATTCCCAACGTCACCGCCACTTCTTGCCAGATACTCGGCCAGCGGCGTAGCTGGGATTTGTTCAGCAGGGGGGCACTGGGGGGGGGGGGGGGGCCTTACATTTTCGTGGGGGGTGCACAATATATAGCTGAAATGTTTTAACCATTATGGGAAAGGCGCATAGGCGTCGATTTCTTCTCGCCATTGGGGGGATGATAGGTCATTTTGCCCATCTTTTGCGAGGGAGCGAAGCGATAACCCAGCAGCGTGCCCGGGTTTTTATGAACGGAGGGGGGGGGGGGTGATAGGGGGCCCCAAAAGCTTTTGGATTTACCTGTTTAGAAATTGGAAGATTATTAAGTGCACATTGCAAGCATCATGTTATGAGGAGGGCTTTGTCCAAGTATAAATGAACTTTAGCCTGATAAATACATAGATTGCAAGCATCATAATGGAACCCTTAATAGAATCTGTCAAGGGATACTCATATTGGGAAGCTTATTGGGGGTCCAGGGGGCGGAGCCCCCGGAAGCTTTGGGATTTGTAATATCCAGTCAAGGGCCGGTCATACTTACGGTAGTGGACGTAGTTGAACGTTTCAGTTTCAGTTTCAGTTTCAGTTTCAGTTTCAGTTTCAGTTTCAGTTTCAGTTTATTTCACATCCATAAAATCAACATTTTACAATCAAATACAATTAAATAAATATACAAACTATTTACAACAAGTTTTTGTATGAAATTATATAGATAAATTGTAACTTGATAATTGTTTACATTTAAATTTGCGCTTGAAACTAGGTAATGTTGGACACTCTTTTAAAAAGTCTGGTAGATTATCCAAAATAACTGACCCTCTATATCTAATAACAGTTCTAGAAAAACTATAACGAAAGAATGGAATATACATTTTGTGTGAATTTCTAGTAGTATATACATTTATGTTTCTATTTAAAACAAAGTAGTCGTTAAAACAATCAGGCAACTTAATTTTATCATATACATAAGAGAACATAAAAGCTGCAACATTTATCTCATATAAATCATGAAGTTTTACAAATTTCAATTTAAAGAATATATCTGTATGTGCTCTATAAAAAGAATTTGTTATAACTCTGACAGCTCTCTTTTGTAATAAAAATATCTTTTGCATCAAATGCATTGCACAATTGCCCCATACAATTATACAGTAATTAAGATATGGTAAAATCATAGTATTATACAAGTTTACAAGTATACGTAATGGCAATATAAGTTTAAGTCTATTTAAAACACCAATTACTCTAGAGATCTTATTGGAAATACAATTTATATGGTATTTCCAGGTTGTGTTTTGATCAATAATAATACCTAAAAAGGTTACTTGGTGTACTTGCTTTATTTCTTTACCATTAATACATATCTTAATAACATCTTCATTCACATATTTATTTTTAGTTTTAAAAATTATATAGTTTGTTTTATCAAAGTTAATCAACAATTTATTAGCAAGAAACCATTTATGTATTTTTGCAATTTCACTATTCAATAAAATATTGACATGTTCAGGATCTTTACCGGATACAAACAAGGTAGCGTCGTCAACAAATAAAATAGAAGATAAAATATTACTGACAAGTGGCAAATCATTAATATACAATAAAAATAAGAGTGGTCCCAGATTTGAACCTTGTGGGACCCCAGTTAAAATAGAACTATGTTCTGAGTAACATTTACCCATACTAACAAATTGCCTTCGGTGTGATAAATAACTTTTCATTAAAAGAAGAGGAATTCATCTTATTCCATAAAAACATAATTTATTTATTAAAATATCATGATCAATACAGTCAAACGCTTTAGAGAGGTCTAAAAATACACCAATTACAAATTCATTATTTTCAAAAGCATTTGCTACTTTATCTGTAAAATCGAGAAGTGCATGGCAAGTACTGTAACCTTTTCTAAAAGCAAACTGTTTCTCATATAAAATGTTATTTTTACATATAAAACTAGTCAATTTAGTACATAAAATCTTTTCAAATAATTTACTAAAAACTGATAAAACGGATATTGGTCTATAATTATTCAAAAGAGATGTATTGCCTTTTTTTAAAACTGGAATCACCTTCGCAATCTTGAGAGCATCAGGGAATATTCCATTTTCAAATGACAAATTAATAATATTGCCTAAAGGTGTAACATTTAAATGAATCGACTGTTTCAGTACCTTAGGGTGAACTCCATCATACCCAGGACTTTTATTTACATCAAAATCCATAACCACATCAATAATATCTGCATTTGTAACAGGGGATAAAAACAGTGAGTTTCTGAAATTTCCTTTTAAGTATTGATCATATTTAACTGACTCATCATTACACATGTTAGTATCAATACTTTGCTGTAATTCTTGCCCAATTTTACTAAAATAAGATTTAAATGTATTTACAATTTTTTGTTTATCCATAATTTTTTCACCACCAATTTCAATATAATTTACACCATGCTTCAATGTTTTCTTGTTTAAAATCATGTTTATTAGTTTCCATGTTGCTTTCACATTATTACGAACATTTTCAAATTTAGAATCATAGAATGCACGTTTATTTTCCCGAATTAAATTATTCAAAGTATTTCTACATGTTTTATATGCAAGTTCACGTAAAGGAGTACTTCCGATATAACAAGTGTTTACGTTTATTCAATTGTATTACCTCTTTTGTTACCCAAGGCTTTTCTACTTTCTTTTTCTTTGTAACAAATTTAACAGGAAAACATTCATCATAAACCTCTTTATATAACTTAAACAAATAATTATACCTATCATTCACATCATGAATTAAATTTAGTCGTTCCCATCTAACTTTATTCAACTCATTACAAAAGTGTTTTATATTTTCTTCATTCAAATCAACTTTAGGAACTTCATCATCGGGCTCGGAATCAAACATATTTGATTTCAAAATAATGAATGGTGTTAAGTGATCACTCACATCCATAATAACTATGCCACATTTTAAAACATTTTCAGAATAATTATAAAATATATTATCTAAAGTTGATGCAGTATCTTTTGTTATTCTAGTCGGCTTATAAATATATGGTAAAAATGAGAGAGTAACAAAGCTATTAAAAAAATCCATTACATTCATACTTTCATCCTTTTTCAAAAAATCAACATTAACATCGCCCATAACAACATTAACATCGCCCATAAAACGTAGTGGAGGCCAACGTAGTTGAACGTAGTTGAAGGTACTTCAAGGTAGTTGAACGTACCGGCATCCGTACCGTACCGTAGTTGCCGTGATGCTAACTTGGTATTAACTCGGGGGAGCCGTGATCTTCGATTTAATGTTTTAACATGTTCAAAAGAGCGGTACGTTAACCCGTTTCTTCCTGGAACCGAGTTAATACGGGCCCCGTGCCACGTACTCACACCCGGGACCCGACTATATTCGGTTCCGAGAATACCACACTCATTACACTATTTAATCGTCTAAAAAGTTATATTCTGAATGGAGACATACTGAATGTGTTATATCACCTGAAAGCTAATAAAGTAAGCTATCGAAATATCTCAAACTTGTGACGTATCATAAGTTCTACAGCAATTGGTAACTATATAACGTATGTAATGTTCGTAATTTTACTTACAATCTTGACATAATTTCGTACAGCGGTGAATGTACGATGTACCAGCCAAAATTTAGAGAAATTGCGTTTCGCATGGACAGGCAGTATGCCCATTACACGTACATACGTAATACAATAATAGGGGCAGCAAAATCTTCCGTGTGTGCGCGCCATGCCTATTGAGATTGTACGTGTACCGCGATCTTCACTGAGCTATAGAATACATTTGTATACAACCTTTTGTGCGTGTACCACCTTTGTGAAGCCGTAACCGTTCAGATGTGCAGTGTACTGTAACTCTCATAGTATGATCGTATTATACCACTGTACTAACGATCGATTTTATATGCATTGATTACATACGCAGTGATTTTACCATTACATGTACTGATATACTGTCATTGCACTCGCGTGTACTTCATCATACCGTTATTCACCGCATGCGTACGTCAGACATTCTTTTTCATGAATAGCGATCGCGTGAACTTAGTCAGCTGGAACTTTGATTTATCTAGTTTGTTTTGAGTTTTGAATTTGACTTTCGCCACAGTTGTTATGATGATGATTAATGACGATGATAATAATTATCGTGATGATATGAAATTGATGACGATGATGATGATGATGACGATGATAATAATTATTGTGATGATGATGACGATGATAATAATTATCGTGATGATATGATATTGATGACGATGATGATGATGATGATGATGATGATTAATGACGATGATAATAATTATCGTGATGATATGAAATTGATGACGATGATGATGATGATGACGATGATAATAATTATTGTGATGATGATGACGATGATAATAATTATCGTGATGATATGATATTGATGATGATGATGATGATGATGACGATGATAATAATTATCGTGATGATATGATATTGATGACGATGATGATGATGATGACTATGATAATAATTATTGTGATGATATGATATTGATGACGATGATGATCATGATGATGATGACGATGATAATAATTATCGTGATGATATGATATTGATGACGATGATGATGACGATGATAATAATTATTGTGATGATATGATACTGATGATGATGATGACGATGATAATAATTATTGTGATGATATGATATTGATGACGATGATGATGATGATGATGATGACGATGATAATAATTTTCGTGATGATATATTGATGACGATGATGATGATGACAATGATAATAATTATCGTGATGATATGAAGAGCTCGGTTGCAAAAGGTACTACATCCATAATTTCAAGTTCTGAGAAAAATGTGATTTTTTGATTATCATAGTTAGCAATGTCAGATGGGAATGATATTTCCCCCCATAAATGATATTTTCCCCCATTGATACAACACTAAATCCACTCTTAAAAAAAATCCAGGTCCATACATTTATTTGTAATGAATTAATCATTTTTATATTTTGTTGGATCTAGTACCTTTTGCAACCGAAAGTGGATGTAGTACCTTTTGCAACCGAAATTTTACATACCAGAGATAGATTCATTTTGATGTCATCAGATATTTCGTGGATTTATATTGTCTGGCTATGGGTTGATGGGGGTGGAGTGCAAGGTCAAGGGGGCCTAGGTAATTGACAATGCCCTGCCCCATTTAGCAGCAAAAATAACAAAAATTTCACATCTAACCCCCCCCCCCCCCCCTTCCCACTTGCTGACCAACATTTTGAATGAATGATTGCGTAAGCATTCAAACAAATTATGCCCGCTTTAGTTTAATGTCCTGGATCCATCGTACATGGGGGCAGTGGCGTAGCTACGGGGGGGGGGGGGGGGGGGGGGGGGCACGTGCCCCCCCACGTGCCTCCCCCCCCCCCCCAATAATTTCGAAAAACAATAGAATACATAAGAGGCCATTTTTTGAAAAAACAAAGAAATACATAAGGTGTGCCCCCCCCCCCCAGTGGCGTAGCTACGGGGGGGGGGGGCACGTGCCCCCCCCCCCCCATAATTTCGAAAAAACAGAATACGTAAGAGGCCATTTTTTTAAACAACAAAGAAATACATAAGGTGTGCCCCCCCCCCCCCCCCCATCAGTCCGACCACGCTACGCCACTGCATGGGGGGATACATCATGCATAAAAGGTAATAATGGGGGAGGGGTCACAAAGGGACAGGATTCTCCAACCAGGAAGCAGGGGCAGTTGAACATACCCACCATGTTTCCCCCAGCCCATTTCTCTCACACAGGCTTTCTTTCTTATTTTCCATCTACCCACTCCATTTTATTTATTTTTTCTTTTCTAATTTTTCTTTCATTCTCGCCATGTAATTTCTCTCTTTTTTTTTCACGGGCTTAACGCTCTCGATTTCTTTGTTTCATTTTGTTTTTCTGTATTAATTTCTATTTTTTCTGCTCTGAATTCTCTCTTCGCGTGTCTCTTGAACACTCTATTCATTTTCTTCTTTTATTCTTTCTTTCTTCATGTCTCATTCTCTATCACTATTCCCTCATGCAGTTTTATTATGCAGTTTATTATTGTAAAGAGATTATACCCATGGAGCAAACACCCCCTTTTTTAGGATATCAAACATGGAATGTTATAAAAGGTTGTGCACCAGAAATGTCTTATAGGACCTTCTAGGATCACAACCTAGGTGGACAACCTCGCGATCTAGCTACTGGAAGTCCACAAAACGCGTACAAACGATTTAACCCATAATGTACGTTAATAGCGCCTTAAATCCTTAGGGTTCATGAAGGTTTGTCTCTGCTATTTTCACAATGACACTAAAGAGCATTATGATATCATGACATTGCTTCAGATTTGTGTTCTGTAGAGTCGTGTGCATCTTTTGCTACCAAATTTGACTGCATAATATCTTCGGTTAATGTGTCACGTGTCATTTTAAGTCACGTGTTATACAAAGGACTTGAAATTGCACGTTCAGTTATATACAAAAACGCATTGAAATGTTCAAATTATGTAAAACGTTACACAATTTGTATTTGAAGTTCTTCAAATGGCATTCAGTGTTATTTTTGAAAGTTGTTAAAATTATATAAACGAAAAAAATAATAAAACAATAAAACACATGACAAATCAAAAACAATACAATATATGAGAATATGAGTTCTTAATAGTGTATTGTTGGTATCTGATTATAATATAGAGGTAAAACATGTTTGATAATGAAATGCACATAATGTAGAATAGGGAAAATAGATATAGATTATACAGTACAAATATATAATAGGCCTTCATATAGATATTATGATACAATATAAACAATTTAATAAAGTGATTTGCATTTAATGATATATCTGACAAAAATGCACTTATACTTTTTTTTTCTGTGTGTTTTGCCAGTATTCACACTGATCTAATACAGAAGACAGCAATGAGTGTAAATATTTTGTAGGAGTGCAGGGAATGATTAAGGGGAAATAAATGAAGCGACACTTTTTATTCATGTACGAGAAAATACAATCAAACAAAGTAATTGGGCATGGAAATAAACAATATTGATAACAACATTATAATCCTACCAAAGAAAAACAAAGTGACCTACTCTACATCTTTAAACAATGTTACAATTGTGTTTAATGTGGTAGGCCATTTTCTGAGCCATCGTGCCCTTTTAGGTTGTACTGGACGGTATATCATTGTTTCAGTAAGTCCACACAATTATAAGTTCTATTTGTATATGACAGCTTTTCAAAGATTTGAGGCCTCAAACTGGTCAGATTGATGGTTTAAACCATGAGCGTCAACAGGTGGGGGACGGGGGGGGGGGGGGGGACATGTCCCCCCACATTTGAAATTGGAGGGGATTGTCCCCCCCCCCCCCCCCCCCCACACTTTTTCATATATGCTCGACACTATCACTTGCCCTATTGCCCGGGGCAAATGAAAATTGATAGTGGGCAAGTAACAATTCATAAAATGTCTAGTTTGGTTGCCCGATTGGGCAACTAAGAGGGAAAAGGGTATTTTTTCTTATGTGTAAATCTCATCAAGAAGTATGTTGGCAATTAAAGTGTGAGCATATATGATTTTACTTGCCCACTTTGGCTTGGTTGGAGGGCAAATTTCTAACTGTCCACTACGGAGATGAAATATCAGTTGTTGTACATAAATATGTACGCAGTCAATGGACTGGTAATATCAAATTTTGGGAACAAATTTTCAGGATATTTAATAAAATGTAAGATTTTGTGTGAAACCATTATGTTCCTCAAAACCACATGTATGCTCTTTTTATTTTATTTTATTTTCATTTTTCTGAAGCGTCAAAGTGTTACCAGCAATTTTAATCCTGCCAATATGTATAAGGCTACTGTAAGCTATATTTTTGAGGAAATGTAACATGAACATCTTTATGGTATTCAGTTTCTATATTTCCTTAGAAATGGCAGAAAAGTATTTATGTGATCATCATCATTGTATCAGGAATCCTTGTAGTTGCTGGTATATTCCATTACTATATTTGACAATAAACAAAGTGTTTATGATGTGCGTCACTGGTGAAATATGATGATAATCAGGGAAAGCAATAACATTTTATTTGTTTCTGGGCAACTTCTGAGACTTCCTGCTTGAACTACCATAGCACTTTACAATTTGTTTTGCATTGAACTCTGAAAATATTATATCATGGCTCAGATATAATGGGGGGCTCTTTTGAAACATTTTGGGCGCTAAATCTCCAAGCCACCTTGAAAAAGAGTTAATTTCTACTGTTGGCATAATTGTGTATATTATATCTATGTAATTCATTTATAAATGATGTTGCAGGCTTGCAGCAAACTGACGTACAAAGCAAAATTGACATTCTGACAGCATAATTTGATTGCCTTTGTTGCCTCTTGATTTTAGTGATGTAAATGTGCAAAATGGTCCACTACGGAGATGAAATATCAGTTGTTGTACATAAATATGTACGCAGTCAATGGACTGGTAATATCAAAATTTGGGAACAAATTTTCAGGATATTTAATAAAATGTAAGATTTTGTGTGAAACCATTATGTTCCTCAAAACCACATGTATGCTCTTTTTATTTTATTTTATTTTCATTTTTCTGAAGCGTCAAAGTGTTACCAGCAATTTTAATCCTGCCAATATGTATAAGGCTACTGTAAGCTATATTTTTGAGGAAATGTAACATGAACATCTTTATGGTATTCAGTTTCTATATTTCCTTAGAAATGGCAGAAAAGTATTTATGTGATCATCATCATTGTATCAGGAATCCTTATAGTTGCTGGTATATACCATTACTATATTTGACAATAAACAAAGTGTTTATGATGTGCGTCACTGGTTCAATATGATGATAATCAGGGAAAGCAATAACATTTTATTTGTTTCTGGGCAACTTCTGAGACTTCCTGCTTTGAACTACCATAGCACTTTACAATTTGTTTTGCATTGAACTCTGAAAATATTATATCATGGCTCAGATATAATGGGGGCTCTTTTGAAACATTTTGGGCGCTAAATCTCCAAGCCACCTTGAAAAAGAGTTAATTTCTACTGTTGGCATAATTGTGTATATTATATCTATGTAATTCATTTATAAATGATGTTGCAGGCTTGCAGCAAACTGACGTACAAAGCAAAATTGACATCTGACAGCATAATTTGTTTGCCTTTGTTGCCTCTGGATTTTAGTGATGTATTTGTGCAAAATGGTCACATACTATGTGTACATGTACAGCATGGCAGATCACTGCTGAATGAAGAGAGTGAATTTAACAAACTGGCAGCATGATATGATTGCCTTGGTTGCATCGGAGTTTAGTGATGAGTTTGTACAAAATGGTCACATATCTATTTCCATGTGTACATGTACAGAAGGACATGTCTCACTGCTGCTAATGTTTACAATCTGTTGGACAGAGACCAAGTAACACACAATGTACGTGCACATGTTTTATTCACTAGCACTTGCCCTATTGTCCAGGGCAAGTAAAATGTATGTCGGGCAAGTCAAATGTAATAAATGGTCTAGTTTGGTTGCCCAATCGGGCAACTGTTCAAGTACAAGAGAAAATTAAATTCCTTATGTATACATGTACATCTCATTTAAATACAAGAGAGAAATTTGCCAAGCATATCGAGCTACCTAGCAAAATAATAAACTTGGACCCGTGTCCAAGTTTGCCGTCGTCTTGTTCTAAACACAACAGAAAAAAATAAGTCCCCCTAATCAAAATGGCAAAACATTTAAAGAAAACAATTTTGGGCAAAATAACTTGGCAGGATTGTTCATACATTTATCAAATAAGTAACGTGCGAAAATAGAATTTGTCCATCGAGTCACCTTTAATGTGTGCTCACTCATGCATGACATGGCGGATCAATCTCATTTTCACAGTGAAGTTAGTCAATCAGTGTAGGAACAATCCTGCCAAGTTATTTTGCTAAAAACCTGTTCGTTTTTACGCTATTTTGAGTAGGGGGACTTTGGCTTTTTGTTGTGTTTATCATGAATGAATGCGTCTGTTTACGTTTTTTCTTCTTTTCAAAATGAACATTTCAAGAACATCCTTTGGTGAATCACAACAGAATATCAGGTGGTTGCCAGTAATTTCATGTTAATCAGGGTGGAAGGGGATCACACACTGTCCTCACATCAGTAACCACACTGTTTGGAGGCAGGGGCCCCTGAATAGGACATGCAAGATGAAGTTATCTTTGAAAATCAAACAACAGATGCAACCATTCACAAAAAAAAAACACTGCAAACTTGGACACGGGTAGTTTGTGCATGCCTTTGGATAATTAGATCGCGTTCGGTGAAGCGTGAAGAGATCAGAGTGTATGATATATCATTTTAAAGGAGATTTCCCAAGCTTGAACATGATACCTATATCAACATATATACTTTAATATTTGTGGATTTATAAGCTATCAAAGTTGGGTTTCGTTTTTTTTTACTCGCACTGTATAACGTTTACTTCCTTCGGAATAATACACGCCTACCCACGCGCCCCCCGCCAAGTATTTTGTCTATTGATATACAACCACTGTCTCTATCAACATCTAGCCCATATAAAGCAAAGTTTTGAATACTTCAAAACACTTACGCCGAAAAAAAAATCGCTTGAAGAAGTGTTTTCTTTCTTTTCGGGTAACGCGACAACATAATAACAACATGATGATCTAGAGCTAGAAGCAGGATGTCTTTTGTGTCTTGATTTCTGTAGATCGAGTCACGGCCAACAATAGACGCCCAACCACACACGCAACGCCTAATACGTCTATAGTGTATGCCTCTCCGCTCTTTTATCTTTACTGCAGTGCCCGCCCTGTTTTTAATCCCCCTGCATAGTGCCGAACAAAATCACACGTAAAATGTATTGACATACAATACCCCCTATAATAGCTAATTTTATGGTTCGTATAATTTGCTACATATGCTTCATAACATTGAAACTTTTACCATTATTATCATATTTGTGTCGGCTGTCAAGAGATTTGAGAATCCCTTATCAAGCGAAATAAAGCGAAAATATAAAGCAGGGAAGGGGATGGGGTACAGCCTCAGCCCCCCCCCCCCCCCCTCCCCTCCCCCCGGAAGTTTTGATAATGACAATTCAGGCAAACCATGTCATATTCGGGCAAAATCGTGTCTTAGTGCAAAATGGCGTTATTTTCTGTCAAAACCATATTCGTACTAAACTAAACACAAACACAAAACTGTTTTTTGGACATCAAATGATATCTATTTTCTTCATTTTTTTTGTTTTGCTTGTCAGGTAAATAGTCGGGTAGGACTTTACAATTACGTTACCAACCCATACACTGGCAAGAAAGAAGCCAATACTGAACTATCCAATTAGCAAACATAATAGCAAATGAAACAATCTAAATCGTTGCACTGCTCGCTTTGAAAATGATACAGAAGAAAAACAAATATTAGTTATTGATCGGAATAACTAGCAGCCAAATAAAGTACATGTAGAAGGAATCGGGTACGAACGATATGATACAAATTTATTCATCAATTTATCTGATTATTGTAACACATTTTTAAATTTTGTTTATATCGGTCGATTCATAGATAATTTTTTACATTTTCATTTGTTCTTAGCATGGACCTCAACACCCATTGCTAGCTTTTTTTTTTCTATAGCGAGCGTGTTTATAAATGCTACATTACCAATACCTCACGATAGCAGGTGCATTATAGTACAAACATGAACATACATGCCACGCACAAACTTCATATTACACAGTCTGTAGAAATGTATAGAAGCATACATTTCTTCTCCCGGAATCTTCTGTAAAAATTATTTGTTATAATGTGGAATTGTGTTATGTAAACAATAACGTTGAGAGAATGTGAGGTATCGACAGAGATCTGTAATTTATTTATTGTCGATAAACAAACAATTCGTCAGTCATGATCAGTACTCGAACTGCCATATAAATTGAACTGGCACTGTCGGGCCCAGCGCGGCCGGTAGTGCTGCGCTGGGCTCACGGCGGTCTACAGACATACGGGTGTACATCGCATGTTGTGATATGACTACTATTTTATTACGTAATCGCGCACTGCGATAACGCCGATCCTTGCTCTCTGGTGCCAAGGGAAATAATGAATAGCGCATGCGCGGAAGACGACACAAGAATGAGCTCTGCTAGCTCAAGCCAGCGGACACGCGTTCGTAAAAATCGATTTCTCTGCACGCACACACGGCTGCTGGTCTTTTGTGTGGAGGCCTTGGCTCGTATCAGTGAAAAGAATCTCGTTTTGGGGGTCGATGTGTGGGCTTTTATTTTCGGAAGCAACGGGTTAAAGGCATCCGTGATGCTAACTTACACTGTTGGTCATAATGTTGGAATAATTTATTTTTAGATCCAACTTTATTCTTTTTCCTGACTTTTGCGCCAAATTAATCATTTTAGACTAAAAATAATCATTTCATTATGTTTCCCAACTACCGATGTACAATACATGGTAGCATGAATTTGCATTAATTAATTTATTCTTTTGTTTTGAGCTTTGAAAGGCAGGACCTTTCATGATTGGCCCCTTTCCCTGTCCAAAGCGTATGTCCAACAAGTCATTGTTATGGGTCATTTCTCAGAGTTGGCTGTAAAATTGTTAACCAAAATTGGCACAGAGGCTCTCTAGACCACACCCCGTCCAATGCCATTGACTACCCGCCGAACGATGCTTGTTCTCCACCAGGAAGGGGTGTCAACAAGCAGGGTCCACTATTTCGTTGGATCATCGCAGGTTAAGGTCTGTAAAGTCCTCAGATGTCATAGAGAGAAGGGTCAATTAAAGCCAAGATTGTCTCTAGGACGTCTACGATTGACCACCAGAATAGATTATCGCAAATTGCTTAACCTGTGCCGTAGAAACCGGTAATGCCAAAAAGGAGCCTTCGCCGACTATGAAGAAAACACTATGGAATTAACGCCTTCCGCCAAACTGTACATCAGCATTCCCTCTAACATGGCAACATAGCAAGAAAAACTACCAAGTGTTCACCCAATACAATGTAACCGAGATTTACCGGACGTCCCTGGACTAGGGGGCCCAGAAGATTTCCGCCTGGAAACTAGAGATATGTCATCTTAATGGGTACGAGCCATAACATCCTTGACCGAACATATGGAAGACAAATGGTTCGCCGATTATGTGGCGAGAAGTTCCAAGTTGTCTGCATTCACTAAACGACTTGAGTTTGTGACGTCCCAACAGTGGCATGGGGTCGTACCCATTAAGATGACCTATCACTAGTGTCCAAGCGGCGATCTTCTGCACTCCCTAGTCCAGGGACGTCCGGTAAATCTTGGTAGCAGGGTGTTGGGTGAACACTTGGTAGTTTGTCTTGCTATGTGACCATGTTAGAGGGATTACTGATGTACAGTTTAGCGGAAGGCATTGATTCCATAGTGTTTTCTTCATAGTCGGCGAAGGCTCCTTTTTGTCATTTCCGGTTTCTACGGCACAGGTTAAGCAATTTGCGATAATCTATCCTGGTGGTCAATCGTATACGTTCTAGAGACAATCTTGGCTTTAATTGACCCTTCTCTCGATGACATCTGAGGACTTTACAGACCTTAACCTGCGATGGTCAAACGAAATAGTGGACATTGCTTGTTGACACCCCTTCCTGGTGGAGCATAAGCATTGTTCGGCAGGTAGCCAATGGCATTGGACGGGGTATGATCTAGAGAGCCTCTGTGCCAATTTTGGTAGAAAATATTACAGTCAACTCTGAGAAATGACCCATAACAATGACTTGTTGGACATAGGCTTTGGACAGGGAAAGGGGCCAATCATCAAAGGTCCTGCCTTTCAAAGCTCAAAACAAAAGAATTAATTAATTAATGCAAATTCATGCTACCATGTATTGTACATTGGTAGTTGGGAAACATAATGTAATGATTATTTTTAGTCTAAAATGATTAATTTGGCGCAAAAAGCAGGAAAAAGAATAAAGTTGGATCTAAAAAAAAAATATTCCAACATTATGACCAACAGTGTACTAAACCGAAGTCTAACGTAGTCTAACGTAGTTTAACGAAGTCTGACGTAGTCTAACGTACTTCGCTCCGTATTCAAACGTACCCAAGCGTACTTAAACGTACTTCACCGTGCACAAAACCAGCATCGGCACTCTTGGTCCAGACATTTTTAAGCACAAAATTAGACAACTTTCACAGCGCACAAAGGCCGTACAACACCGCGGGCTGGCTGCATACTCCGTGCGGAGTTGCTAACTATACCGTAGTGACGTTCTTTAGCGTAGTCTTGTGTAGTCTAGCGTAGTGGCTTCTGTAGTCTACCGTACTCAAGCGTTGTCAGACGTACCACTCCGTACCTATCCGTGAGTGAGCTGCATCGGTATTACCGAAGTGTAGCGTAGTCTAGTGTAGTTTATCGTACTTGAACGTACTTATCTGTACTCTTCTGTGGCTCATCGCCGTACCTTAACGTATTTAAACGTAGTTTAACCTAGTTTAACGTACTTACACCACGTCTGACCCACATTAAATTACCTTACGGATTACTATGTCCACTACCGTAAGTATGACCTGCCCTTAATAAAGAAGTTGTCTATATTATGTAAATAGGAAATACTATTGTCTTGTATAGTAACTAGTTAGTTATATAGTTAGCTCAATTTTAGTGGGCATAGAGAGAGAGAAGTCCTGAATAAAATTATTCAATGAGTACAGGGCCGGGACTGGGTGTTCCAGGGGGCGCAGCCCCCGGAAGATTTTGGATTTGGGCAGTTTAGCACTATTAAAATGTGGTTTAAAGAAGACTATTAGTCTATCAACTTTTACATTATGAATGAGAGGGGGCAATGCTCCTTTATTTTAATGTTATTATATAGTTTGGAACCGCAAATATTGGGGGGATAATAATACAGGCCACCCCCCCCCCCCCACCTGAAATATTGGGGGGGGGGGGGATATATCCCCCCCCCCCATCCCCCCCCCCCCCTCCCCCGTGATCGACGCCCATGGAAAGGCGCATCCTTTACATGTTAAATCACCATCTCAGGGTTGCCAACTTTGAGCCAGAGGTGAGAGTGAGACATTGCGAGGGAGCGAAGCGACTGAGCGGGGGGAGGGTGTGGGAGGGGGGTGTCCACCCTCCCACGGTAGGGAGCTTTTGCATTTTTGGACTTGAAATTGTGTAATCTGGTGCATACCTAGATAGGAAATTCGGGCTTAAGATTAACTGTACCTGGGAAAGCGTGTTATGGTTTGATCGACCAGAAAGTTTTAACATATTTTTCACGAAGAAAATAATTGACACACTAATAAATATGCATCCCAACACACACACACACAAATATTGTTGTTCCAACATAAACCATATGCCACATTATGCATGATCCAATAACATAGCCTACAGCCAAGAATGAGTCCCGAGGGAGCGAAGCGACCGAGGGCTGGGCCAGAGCCAGAGGGGGAGGGTTTGACTGTGAATATTTTGCATGTATATACTTGAAATGGTGAAATTTAGAATCCGAGTTAACATGTCATGATTATAACCAAAAAATTTTTAAAATGTCTATGCTCTCATCAGATGTTTACAGTTCAAACCTAATAATATTTACACAAACCTGACACAAATCGAATACAGACTGGTCAAGACTCCAGACATACCGAAGAAACAACATAACGAACATCACTAGTATACGAGTAGGCCTATGTACAGCAGATCGGTTATCATATGCACGCGCATACGTTGCTAAACTACTAGTATAGTAATTAACGGTACATTAACTTAATTGACTTACGGTAACGGACCTTTGTGAAGTAAAGTGTGTAAACTATTGCGTGATCTGTATCTAATCTATATCATGATGGTGCATCTTCGAACCAGAGATGTGGTTCGAACCCTCTTTCTTTGTATTATACTGTTCTAACGGCATTTTTTTAAATTCAATTTTTTCTTTTATCAAGCATGAATTTTCAGTGGGTGGGGGGGGGGGACCTGGGGGGCACAGAAAATGTGTGTGGGGGGCCCGTGCCCCCCCCCCCCCCCCTCCCCCGTAGCTATGCCCTGTACTCGGCAGAACACTTCCGGTATAGCCCTTCGTAACTCAAATCACTTGAACATACCTTAAAGGGACAAGCCCTCTTTTACAAAACGTCTGAACAGTTTCCAGTTGTAGGATGGGGATGAATGTAACACACACAAAACAAATCAGATCGAACAGCCCTGTAATTTAGATTCTACGAATGAAAAACGAATGCGTCCCTCCATCAAACTATATATCGGTCAATAAAGGAGTTTAACTGATTTAGCATAATATTAAAACAATATTGTACTTATTCTTGTAAAGGTATTGTGAAGCCGACATTTGTGAAGGTATGTCACGGAAAAAGATCTCAAAAAAGAAGAATATATAATTACATGTAGTCAGTTTAAGCGAGGTTTGGTTATTTTGTTTAGTATTAGCTTATGCCGTTGTTATTTGTGCGCGGGTCACGTAGCTAGCGCGGGTCACGTAGGGGTCACGCATAGCAATGTGGTACTCCGTGGAATCCTAACTTTCTCACCGGGTGAATACACGT
The DNA here is from genome assembly GCA_037951105.1 of Echinarachnius parma. Lineage (NCBI taxonomy): Eukaryota > Metazoa > Echinodermata > Echinoidea > Clypeasteroida > Echinarachniidae > Echinarachnius > Echinarachnius parma. The sequence goes on along the minus strand of JBAMJV010008963.1, from coordinate 7,845 downwards.
ATAATGCACAATTAAACGTTGGACGACGTTTTATTAGTTTTAGGTCTATAACTCCACGAAAAAAATATTTCAAGCCCTAATTTGTTCAGGCATGCTGTTAACCCTAATAAGGCCGAGGGGGCCATAATGCCCCCCCTCCGCGATTTTTTTGATTGCTCCAAAACGCTGTAAGATGACGCGCAGCTGCTCGGTGACCTTTTTCTTTTGGGTCTTGCGCATACTGTAAAACAAACATTTAGAAAATCGGACCTACCGTTACAAAGTCACGTGACCTTTTGTCTATGCATGTCAGCCCGAAAATCACTCAATTTCCTGATTTGTGTACAAAACATATGGAAATATCAGTTTTCGTAAAAAGAGGTATATCATTGGTTATTTGGTCTTGTTTACATTTTATATGTTTGTTTTGGGGTTCAAAATAGTTAAATTATAGTTAGAAATAAAATAAACAACAAAAACAATAAAATACATAAGTAAAAAAAACAAAGAAATACATACAAAATTATAAAAACAATAGAAAACATAAGGAAGAACCTGGCTCTTCCAAATTTTTTTGTCGTATTATCATTCCAAATGCTCTAAAGAATATATGAAGTGAAAACTAATGTTTAATTATGAAGAATATATGATTTATGGGTAAAAATATGAATTTTATGACTTTATTTGCATAAATTACCATAAATATGCAAATTAATGAATTGTTAAAAAAATTAAAATTACCATTGTATTCTATACACTTCACTTATCATGCGTGCAAATGTTCACGGCGATCGGCTGCTTTGCGGCCATAATGCCCCCCCCCCCCCCCCCCCGGCCGTAGAAAGACCTCAAATAGCCCGGCCTTTTTAGGGTTAAATGACATTTTCTTTCGTATAAGACAATAACCTCGCAACTTTTGAAATTTGGCTTGCAAAAGAGGGCCTGTCCCTTTAAACTCGAATACAACGATACAAAATGTCCGCTTTACCCTCTATAATTCACACAATCAATCAAAGCTTGTAATACTTAAATACAGATAATGTAATGTAATAGAGACCCTATTCTAGGCGTGATATGCGCTATATAAGAAATGTTTTTTATTATTATTAGACTTGTTTGGAACTTGATTTCCTATTAATACGATGTCTTTAACTTTAAAGTCATATTTCTCACACTCTTTTTGGCACTCTTACTTGATTTGATTGGATAGACTTATATTGCACATAATTGAAACTTTAGGTTATTAATTTGGTCAATATAATTTAGTTTATACTCGCACATAGTATTTGCTTGTTAACACTATTGTGTTACCTATACACTGAATGTTCATTAATTTTTGTTTGTTGTAATTTATGAGTTTGTATGTATCTTAATTTTGTATGTAATTATTCATGTAAACTGAATTGTTTTAGTCCATGGACTTTTTGTTAAGTCTTTTATATACCAGAATATATTAAACAAATACACACAAAAACATTTGCAGTTATGTACCAGCTAAATATGGGCAGTCATTCCTTTTATTTAATATATTCACATTATTTTGTTTTTACGTGATGTAACCCTCTTTCATATCAGGCAAGTTCGTTCCTGTTCCTGTTCGTCTAATGTATGTGCATACTTCTACTAAACTTAAAGCCAGATATCAGCATTCAGAACGTTACCAAAAGCATCTAAATTGGCCAAACTAATTAATCAATATTGTAGAAACAGCATTTAAAATAGGGACGATGTGCCAAATACGAACCTTATTTCATCAAAATAATGTAAAATATTAGTTGAACATTTCATGCGCACATCTGAGATTTGGCCAAAAAATTACTTGTTTGACATTGTATGTCCCAATACTGTTATTTAAGCTTAAGGTAAGGCATAACGTTGTTGAATTTTCACACGAACTATAAAAGTCAACACGGACTTAAAACAACAACAAAAAACGAACATAAAAAGAGCTAATTACTTACCTAAAAAGGATACTGTAAAGACAAAACAAACTTTGACTAGGTTTCGTAACATGTTTTCATGCTGTCCCACAATCATTTTGGAGTGTTTCGGCCACGAAAATGCAATGCTAGTTTTGCGAATATGAAACTAATGATAGCGCGGTACAATTATGCAAAAATGAATTGGCCTATAAATAATTAGAGCTCCATAATAAACACCATTTCGATAACGCTACGCCTGTTATCGTGATTAGCCTTGCAATGTTGATGTCACGAACAAATACAAAACGGGCTGCCTCTTCAAAGCGCTTATTAATAGTTAATAATTAACAGACTTTGATAGAAACAAACAGTCACGTTACCACGATTCATATTTTGGGGCGCAAAGGTCTACATTGTCTAATAAAAATATTGGCAATTTCACCTGTCTTTATTAGTGGCGATCCGCCTCCTTAACCTATTGCCTATACAGAGTGTTTCCAAAAAAGCGGAACCCAACTTCCACCAGCAATATCTCATCTAATAATCCTAATTTTGTTTATCGTAATATGTCATCGCAAAGATAATTTATAAATCTGTCATTATGATACCATATTTATATTGATTGAGCGTGTGGTTATAGAACTGAAAACATTTTCAATTAGCTATGTTACAATTGCTTTGCGCACGAGATTTAGATCTACATCAACACAGTCACAAATAATGGTACTTCACTGAAACCTTTCATATTGTTCCTTTGTCTTGTAATCCTATTGTTGTTATCGTTCTTAAACTGTACAAACATGAACATGGAGATACTTTTTAAATCAGTGCCTTGCCTGACCATGCAACCGAACACGGAACAGTGTGTTTTTCTAGTCACTGAATGGAATCCCTCTGGGAGTTTTCAGCAAGTTGTTGAGGCTTTCCATCATAATCTCTTTGATCGTGATGCACCCTCAATATCCACAATTTGGAGAATGTGAGGACTGAGGAAGTATGAAATGGAAGAATCTAGTCTGAATCTAAACAAGGGTTGCTCTGGTAGGAGAAGGTCAAATCGGATACCACTGGGGTAATATGAATACGAAGGTCTACAGCACTTCGCCGCAAGATACAGAAAGAGGACATCCGCAATCGCATCATCATCAGGGAGTTCGATGCCTTGCGCCAGCAGGGGTATGTGGTCATGCAGACGGGCTACGAGAGCCATGGTGACACGAGCACAAACCTGTGCGGACAGACAAGGGGGTTATGTAGCAGGACATTGGGGATAATTATGGACCTTCAACTCTTTTCGAAGTTGAATAAATCTCAAGCTATGAACAAAGAAACATCATGAAATATCACTTGACTTCGTCTTCTGTAGCATTATTTGCATCGCATAAAACCATTACTTCCTACTCTTCTGCGCAAACTACTTTTGACATAATTATTTTAAGGTCATTTATATCCATTTATGCATGACGCTATCATAACATAATTATTTGGTATCAAACAAAAGAGTATGAATTCACCTTTTACATGACATATTGCCATAAATATAACTATGTTTACTAGATGAGATATTGCTGATGGAAGTTGGGTTCCGCTTTTTTGGAATCACCCTGTATACGGAACCCTATTGGGTCCTGTGCTTACTAGGTATTGCAAAATCTAGTAGTGAATAGCTCAACCCATCGCCTTCAGGAAACCGTTGGGTCCTGTACTCACTCTATAGGTATTGCAAAATCTAGTAGGGAACATGTTAAGAGAATTGACACATATACAAACGTGAACTTCAAACCTCTCATTCAAGAGAGATTACATGAGTTGCAATGTTGATGTCACGAACAAATACAAAACGGGCTGCCGCTTCAAAGCACTTATTAATAGTTAATAATTAACAGACATATTGACCTTGATAGAGAATAAAAAAACAGTCACATTACCACGATTCGTATTTTTGGGCGCAAAGGTCTACATTGTCTAATAAAGTTATTGGCAATTTCACCTGTCTTTATTAGTGGCGATCCGCCTCCTTAACCCATTGCCTATACAGTGTTTCCAAAAAATCGGAACCCAACTTCTACCAGCAATATCTCATCTAATAAACATAATTTTGTTTTTCGTAATATGTCATCGCAAAAATAAATTATAAATCTTTCATATGATACCATATTTGTATTGATTGAGCGTGTGGTTATATAACTGCCAACATTTTCAAGTAGCTATGTTACAATTGCTTTGCGCACGAGATTTAGATCTACATCAACACAGTCACAAATAATGGTACTTCACTGAAACCTTTCATATTGTTCCTTTGTCTTGTAATTATGTTAATATATATGCAGTCTTAGAATAAAATATTGAACTAAATACTTTTTGGTATTTGCTTACACTTTTTACACTATTTTGTCACATTTATAACATGCCAAAGAAACATAATTTTATCAAATAGCAAAAGGAGTATAGTCATTCGGGTTAAGAATAAATATGCCGTACTGCATGGATATTGACCACATGTGTCAACAAAAAAGGAATGGGTGCATACACACTCTCAAAAAAATGTTAACCAACTGGTTAAAATGTTAACCAACAGTTGGTTTCCAGGTGAACCGACCAACTCTTGGTTAAAAGATTAACCAACCCTAGTTGGTTACAAGTTTAACCAACTATTTATTAAAACTTTAACTAATTATTTGTTAACTATTTTTAATCAACCTTAGTTGGTTACAATTATAACCAACTATTTATTAAAACTTAAACCAATTGTTTAATAAATAATTTTAACCAACCCTGGTTGGTTAATAAAATTAACCAACAGTTGCTTACATTTGCATCTATGTAAACAACTGTTTGTTAATTTTATTATCTAACCAACAATTGTTTGCAGGTAAGCCAAACAAAATTTACAATACCATTCTACTGATGAATTTTAATAATACATTTGAAACCGTTAAAATTCCCACTATATTTTGAATATTGAGAAATGGTAGGGTAAGAAAATGATTCCTATGTTGTGGAAGTGAAAGATCATTTTTGCAAAAATACAATGGATACATGTGGTTTAGCAATCCTACAACAGAAAGATACTGTACACCTAAGATTCCAATCAAAAACAGGAATACACTACGCCATTATGATTGCCGATTCCCTGCCTGGTCATGATGTATGTAATGCTGCTGCAGACTAGTCCGGCTGACAGCGCAGCGCGCTGGCAGCATGCATGCAGAAATCACCGGGAATTTGCCCGGGGCTGCATGGGGGAATTGGCGGTCACCTCACGGCGATTTTAACACATTATTCAAAATATTGTGGGAATTTTAACGGTTTCAAATGTACTATACAAATCAACCAATAGATTGGTATTTATAGTAAATATTTGTTTGGCTTACCTTGCAAACACTTTAATGAGGAATTCAAAACCCAACTGCTTGAGTCTTTCTGTTACAGCTTCCATCGATGCTTAAAGGGATAGTTGAGTTCTGGTAAGCAGAGTACAGTTTTGGTGAAACTGAATTTTAGTAACCAAAACCTGCATCATTACATTACAAACTAATAGTTATAACTAGAAAGAAACACAACATTACAAATGACTTAGTAAAGACCATGTTATCATTCAAAAAGAGCCGTTAAAACGTAAGAGGGCGACTCTCTAAACACTCATCGGTTTCAACCATTTTGAATAAAATGTTTTGCATGTGATGTTTTGTTGAAATAGTGATTAGATAGAGAAATAACCAACAACTATTTAAATACCTATTTTGTAACTTTTTGTAACTCTCTTAACGTACTGTCTAGGAGGGGAAGAAAATGTCTGAGTCCCTCCACTACAGGTTAAGACCATGTCACATATCACCGGGTAGCGTAAACGGATACTCGACGAAAAGAAAATTTGCGAAATCCGTTTAGAAAGAGCTGAAATATCAATATATATAATCCAATTGGAATAAATGTGAGACCCACATTTATTTCGCAAAATTTAGAATTTTTTTTTTATAATGCCTTCACTTTTAAAAAATCAACCAAGGTTTTTATACAATTTTTAATGACCTCTTCATTGAATCATTGTTAAACCAAAACATCACATTCATAATTTTTTAATAAAAATGCTTGAAACCAATATATTTTTAAAAAGCGCCCTCGTGTGTTTTAACGGCTGCTATTTGAATGATAACATCATTTTAACTAGCCGTTTGTAAGTTTGTCTACCTTTCAGGCATCTTAGAATTCTAACTAATAGTTTGTAATGAGTATGGTGTAAGTTTAGGTAACTAACATTCAGTTTGAGCAAAACTGTACTATCCCTTTTAAAACCCTTTAAAGTCAAAGGACTTGACATAGTTTGATCACACATAATTTATTAACATAATCCGATTAATATCTTCAATTAAAGTAGTTGCATAATATTACATCATCCGTTATATGGCGATAAATATTATTGTAAATCGCGTAGAGATGTTTATCAATCGAGTTAGGCGCTACATAAATCGTGTATAATTATTTTATTATGATTAACCCCCAGCACATTGCAGACAGGAACCCGTACTAATTATATTGGCATGATATAGGTATTGCCAATTAGTAGGGAACATATTAAGAGAGTAAACACTTACATCCATTCATATACTACAAACATGAACTTCAAACCTCTTACATATCTTATTCCAGAGAGATAACATAATGCCTTGATATCCCATGATGTCTGCGAGATTTATGTTGACAATGTAATATAAGGAGAGCGTGCGAAGAACCGGTATACTATAAAGATAAAGAACTGAAGAGGTGTTTATTCAAACGCTCGTGAAGCATTTGTGTTTGTCTTTCGAGCTCTTTCCGTTAGGTAGCCCCCCGCATGCTCATGTTGTCATACAACCGTGGACAAACGTTATTGTTCTCAGTGTCGTAGAGTGGTCGGATTGATTCGGGGGGTGGGGGGGCACTTTATGTATTTCTAATTACTATGTTGACACAATTAATGTAAACAAAACCTAGCGAGGTTAAACGGTTTACATATATTTGATGTGTACACTAATACATGTACAACAACTATGACATGGTCGAAATTCGAAAATAAAAGGCTAACACAAATGCTGCTCGAGTTCATTTCTGATGTCTCGATCAGAATACCGTCAAGTTTTTTTTAACGTTATCCTCTAGTTTCCATTACCAGCATCAACATGATAAATCTCACTAATAAGAAAATTGCAGACATCACGGAAGAAAGAAACGACCGTGTTTATTCCTCTTGAATGAATGGTTCGAAGTACACTATACTACGAGATCCTTTTAAAAAGTAAAACATAAAATTCGATCAGCATGATTACGTTCACCATTTTAAGCTACACATCAGTTGCGGGGGGGGGGGGGGGCACGGGGGGCACGTGCCACCCCCCCCCCCCCCCCCCAATAATTTGGAAAAAACAATAGAAAACATAAGGGGAATTTTTTTTTGTAAAAACAAAGAAATACATCAGGCGTGCCCCCCCCCCCCCCCAATCAGTCCGACCACGCTACGCCACTGCTACACATGATAACAGTAATTACTTATCGTACTTATTTATACTCATTGAACTGTAAATACAGTATTAATTTGTATTTGTGTTGCATATTATTTGTTTTTATTAAAATCGTTGTCGCTATAGCTGTAACTTCATCTTCCGGATGTTAAAAAAACCTAAGCGATAAGAATAACAATAATGATTTTGATAATGCCGATTATGATAAGTAAAGATGAGATAAAGAAAGAGAGATAAATAAAACAATACATCGAATACGCGGCTGCCGCGAACAATCATCGATATTAAAATACTGGATATAGCAACAGCGCCCTCTTCATGAAGCCAGCGACAGTGTTAAAAGTACACCCAAGACAAAAGTGCTCGATTTACGCGAGTAAATTGGAGCACCTTTTGTCTTGGGTGTACTTTTAGATATTTGCGGCGGCTTCAACGTCATGCATTCA
>JBAMJV010008962.1:0-31038 GCA_037951105.1 Echinarachnius parma | reverse complement strand
ACACGCATACACACACACGCACATACATACAAACTTAAACACATACACACTTAAACACATACCCATGAATTCATAAAAAAAAACACTTCAATACCCTAATATGCACGATTAGAAGTATAACAAACTAGCATTTTAAACGTAATTGTTACGAAATCAAATGATATAGAACAAAACAGCATAACGTTCAACAAATCATTACGCACGTATACTGCTATAGGTCGGTCATTCCGGTAAAGATGATATTAATAGGATTAAAGCATGAAGAAGTGAAATTTCCAGCATAACGAAATCTGATAATCTACACTTGAAAGCAATTTATCCTTATTTGAAACGGAAATTAAGGATTAATGTTAATAATGCGTATTTGTCGTTAAAAGGGGTGTTTTCCCCGAAGGCTTTCAATCACGTTATTTCGTTTAGAGAGAGAAAGGGGAAGGTGGGTGCATTAATAATCCTCAGTAGGGGTGTAGTCAGTACCTATACAGGGAGGCGTGTCCTTTAGATGAGGCTTCGAATCTGAATGCCAAAAACGACTGTTGAAGGAATCTAGTAATATACTTGACATTATGCAAACAGTGATGAATGGTTCATCAAATGTGTATTTCTGTAAACGTGTGTGCACTTGCACTGCGAACTGTGCGTACAATGTGCAAAGTTTTCAATGCAAAATGATTGTTATCAAAATGACCGATAATGAGTGCATATGCAAAGTGATGTTTATCGTAGTCATTGAATTAATTGTTTCTCTTGTAGACACGGTAGATGATTATAAATATTGACACTTCAATCGTTCATATCTTTATAATGACAGAATAACAATTTGTTTACCGAAACCTGTTCCATTCTTCTATATTGAAAATAGGAATACCATGAGGTGTGTGAGAGCTGGAAGCAATGGTGACACGGAGGCAAATGCCCCCCCCCCCCACTCCACCTTTGGCGGTGCCTCTATTTTGAACTACTGGAAAACAATCTTTGGTTTGGATAAAGGGGCAAGGTAATGAAGTTGATTAGCAGGTGTTTGGGGCTCTAGAGCATTGTTGAGTTTTGGTAAAGAGAGTATAGTTTAGGTCAAACTGAATTTCAGTAACCAAAACCTGCACCATTACCATTACATTACAAACTAACAGTTCTAACTCCACCATTCTCGAAAGGAATAAAACATTACAAATGACTAAGTAAAAAGCCTGTTATCATTCAAAAAGAGCCGTTTAAACTTAAGAGGACGCTCTCTAAAAACTCATTGGTTTCAACCATTTTAAATGAAATATTGTGCATGTGATGTTTTGTTGAAACAGTGATGAGATAGAGAGATAATCAACAACTATTTAAAAACCTCTTTTGTAAATGTTTGTAAAGAGGAAGCATTTAGTAAATTCTTTTTAACGGCTGGTTCAAAATTATCGAATAATTGTGGGGCCCCACAGTTATTTCAAATGGTTATGCTTATGGATATTTCAGCCATTTCTGAACCGATTTTTATCAAATAAAGTTTAATCTGTCATTAAAATTTTATGTTCTTTCAAATTTGACACTCAGTTTTTCATTATCTCACAACAAAATTATTTGTGTGTAGCGCCCTCTATACCAAAAATCAACTATCCCTTTAAAAGGATCTAGTATTGTTGTCCAAATCCACAAAACTGACTTAGAGCTTTATAGGTTCTCTCATACCCTTTTGTATTCGTATTACCAATACATAGCATGGAACCGGTTTGGGGTTTTTCGAATATCCCGTTCATTGAAGAGATATTTACGATTGAGGTGTTCGATATTCTTATTAGCCACTGGAAAGTTATAACTGTGAACAAAGTTTCGCTAATTATGCGGCCATAACAATCATTTAACGTGCAATTTGTACACATTGCTTATCAACACTCACTTGGTGCACATTTGTCAACAAAGTTACTAGATCTCTATAAAGACAGATATAACGCCCCACACACATTATGCGCTTTTATCACCGACCACGTGAACGAATATAGTTTCAAATTTAGTAACTAATCTAAAAATGTAAACAGTTGCCGTTGGGTAAAAAACGGTTTTGATGTTGACTATTTCAGCAATGAAATGTTCAAAATTAAACAAGTATTTCACCAGTCTCCCACATATTCATCCGCATTATGTGCAAAACATGTCGCACGTGTATTCAAGGTTCAAGGTTTAATTTTTTTGGCAAATAAAAAATACAACATTAAATAATCAAATATACACTTTATAAATAATAGCCGGGACCTCGCAGAAGCAGCATGTACTTTTTGTGTGAGGCCCCAATACAGTCAATTATACAATTACAAATTACGATTAAATTACATGTATAGCAGTGGTTTACTATAAACAAAAAGCACATCGCACTCATACACACATTCACACAGGCTAGGAAATGTGAGAGAGAAAAGGGTCAAATGAGATCTAGTCAGTCATGGATGACATAATTAAATGCATAGCGGTTGTAAAAAGATTTAAATCGAGTAAGAGTGGGTATTCGCTTGGGTATCTACGGAAAATCAAGCCGGCGAAGACGGGCGGAACAAGCTGTGTGAAATGTTGCCGCAATCTCAGCAGCGCGCATGGAACTTCCCTAATAATATTCCCTAATAATATGTATGTATCGGAGTCATGGTTCAGATTTAACCATATAACCATTTTGAATACTTTTTCAACCATATTGATCAATTAGTTTGGCAAAATAGAGTTGATATCATATTTCAGTTCAATCATAAGTATCTCCATAATAAGAGAGACCTTTCAGCTATATCAAAACCCATGTCCATTCTTCTGTTACCATATAAAGCAAAACAATATTAAATGCACAATATAAATGTGAAAGATCCAAGCGATTCCGGTTCAATATCTCTAGCGCAGCATTACTTGAAATTCGCACGTACGAACATCAATGCAGCATGTCACAGAATGGGTACATCACTATAATATATACCCGGACATAAACAGACATTATGGGTAATTTTTTATTCTAGGTTCCAGAAATAAATCAAAATGTAATGATGTTCCTTCGCATGCAGTACACAAATTGCATTGACATTTTCAAAAAAAATTACTATGATCCTTTGTGAAAGTTCAACTCTAGTAATGGGGTTATGGGATATAATATTGGAGTGAACTACCCATTAATGTGAAGTTAATGAAGGTTACTGGGGTTCATGTAGAGTTTCTGTCTTACTTAAAGGTGTAGTTCAGTTTTGGTATAGAGGGCGCTGCACGAAATAATTTGTATGTGAGATCATGAAAAACTTAACGTAAAATTTGAAAAGAGCATACAATTGTAATAGCAGAATAAACTTTATATTTTGATCAAAATCGGTTCAGAAACTGATGAAATATTAATAAATATATCCGATCGGAATAAATCTGGGCCCCAGATTTATTCAATGATTTTTGTTTTTAATTTTTTAAATGCTTACACTTTTTCAAAAAAGGTCTAAAAAAAGTTGTTGATGATCTCTCTATTTAATCATTATTTCAACAAAACATCACAATATGGATAATTTTGTATGAAAAATGGTTGAAACCAATGCTCTTTAAGAGAGCGCCCACTTGTGTTTTAATGGCTCTTTTTAAATGATAACAGGCTTTTCACTTAGTCGTTTGTTTTGGTTATAAAAGCTCAGCCTTACCAAAACTGTACTACCCCTTTAATATTGTGGCAGAGAGAGGACCTAGAGACGGCGAAATACGTGTATATAGAAAGATAATTTGTACATGGTAAAATAAAATGTGTGTACATATTCTATTATAACATGTATAACGGTTATTGTTGTGAAAAGAAACATTATTATCTCAACACTCTTTACAACGTCTGAGTGTTAAAAAGAGCAGAATGATCGCGATGATAATAATGATGCTGATGAAGATGATATTAATGATCATAACGATGGTGATTAAGAAAGATAATGATGATTGTCATAATGAGTATGATGATGGTGGTAATGATGATGATGTGGTGATAATGATAGTGGTGATGATGATGATGGTGATGACGACAATAATGATAGTGATGCTGATGATACTGATACTGGTAATGATGATGTTGTGGCGATAATGATAGTGGTGATAATAAAAATAATAATATATTACATTTATATAGCGCTTAATACAATGTTTCTAAGCGCTTTATAATGATAATGATAATGATAATGATACTGGTGATGATGATAATGATGATGATGCTGATAATGGTAATGCTGATGCTGATGATGATAATGATGATGATATACTGGTGATGATGATGATGATAATGATACTGATGATGATGATGATGATGATGATGATGATGATGATGATGATGATGATACTGATGATGGTGATAATACTATTGCTGCTCCTAATATACAGTATCAGACTGTATTCGCACACACTATTCCACAGTGTCGGTTTCGGAATCTGTATCCTCCACTTGATGTAATCAACCAAAAGATGCACGCAAGATGTGACACTTCGATATCCGAGATAATCGGGCTAAATTTGGATTCCGACTGCATTGGATAAATAATTGAATGATTATACGTGTAATAGTGGCCACGGATGGTCGCCGTTGTATTGTTAGTGTCTGTGGCGTAGCAATAAAGTGGGTAGGATTTGATGGGGTTTAAGGGGCTGGGGGCCGGAATGGGGTGAGGGTGGTCAGCTCTTCCCCAGTGGGGTAGCGTGGTCGGATTGATTGGGGACACTTTAATATTGGGGGCACACTCTATATGTATATCTGTATTATTGAAGGATTTCCCAAATCGTTGTTTATTAGAATTACAATTAGTATCAATATGGAGTCGTTGTTCATGTGTAACGAAATGTTTCTATTTTTTAAATGGATACGAAAAGATATGTCTCGTAACCATGATAACATGTTTTTATTTTGTAAATGAATCACAATGTTTAATAGTATAATTACATTACTATGAAAATAGCTTCGTTGTTTTCAGGTAATGAAATTTTGTATGTAAAAACGCGGATAAGAAAACACATTTATAATAACACCTTATACATTTTGTTGAATTATCATTTAAATAATTCACATTTTCAAACGCCATATACGATTTTCAGCACACAATCGATTCAGACATAAAGATGTAAAATCCAAATTTTGACATAAATGGAGTTAGTTGCAATAAAGTACCATTATAGCAGAATTTCATCCCATTTAAAAGAATAATTTTTCACTTTTTATTTATTTTGTGATTCAATTGTAAAACAAAATCAGCGATTATTTCTATACACGCAGTACGATAGGTAAGTAAGCATGTTAGTACATAATACATTCTTACATTAAAACTTGAACACGAATGATGTTTGCTGCAATGCAATACCTTTCAGCGGACATCGGCATTTTAGCGTATAATGTTCCCGATGTATATGACTTAAAGGGACAGTTCCTCTTTTGCAAGCCAAATTTCAAAAGTTGCGAGGTTATTGTCTTATATGAAAGAAAATGTAATTTAACAGCATGTGCATGAACAAATTAGGGCTTGAAATCTCTTTTTCGTGGAGTTATAGATCTAAAACTGATAAACCGTCGTACAACGTTTAATTGTGCATTATACGTGTATTCACCCGGTGAGAAAGTTCGCACACGGATTCCACGGAGTACCACATTGCTATGCGTGACCCCTACGTGAACCGCGCTAGCGCACAAATAACAACGGCATAAGCAAATGTTAAACAAAATAACCAAACCTCGCTTAAACTAACTACATGTGATTATATATTCTTCATTTTTGAGATCTTTTTCCGTGACATACCTTTACAAATGTCGGCTTCACAATACGTTTACAAGAATAAGTACAATATTGTTGTAATATTATGCTAAATCAGTGAAACTCCTTTATTGACCGATATATAGTTTGATGGAGGGACGCATTCGTTTTTCATCGTAGAATCCAAATTACAGGGCTGTTCGATCTGATTGTTTGTGTGTGTGTTACATTCATCCCCATCCGTCAACTGGAAACTGTTCAGACGTTTTGTAAAAGAGGAACTGTCCCTTTAAAGGGATCTATTCACATTAGTGACATGTGCAAAATTGAGCGAAAATGCAAAGTGATAATCTTAAACTCATTGCACTGACTTTGTACACAGATACAATTATCCATTAGATAATTACAAATCTGAACACTTGAACACTTGAACACCTGAACACGATGATACATATTTTATAACGGAATAGAACTCTGGAAAACTGAAGGCTGTTCCATACTTCTATATATTGGTAATACAAATGCAATACGGTATGTGAGCACTGCTAGAGTTCCAAGTACGTTTTGTGGATTTTGACTGGTATGTTACTAGATCTCTTTAAAGTGATCCATTAAACCAAAATCAGTCAAAGTTTTTGCATTTCTCTTCTATATAGCTTGTGTTTTGGCTTTTGGTAAAACTAAAACATGTTTCATTTCATTTCAAAGACTTTATTTTCTGCAATCAAACAAATCAGTTATACAACAAATATGGATAATTATATAAAACATAAGGTATGCAAACAATATACAACATATAGAAACAAATGTATAATACATGAGTAAGAGTAAATTTATACGTTGGGCCATTGCGTGTATAAAGAAAGAAAGCAATGTTGTGTTTCTTCAAATAATAACCTACTTATGGAGATAGTACTGATCGAATTAAATAGCGTTCCGGTACGCTTTATAATTGTAGTCAAAATGAATGGGCAGTAGCAGATAATATGTGACACCGATTGTCACCTTTTCACTAGATAATCCGTATTCTTTTTTATGAAACCCACACATCATTCAGAATAACCCAATAATGATACTGGTATAGTTATGATTGAAGTCAAATATTCGGAAAACCTCATGAATCTAATGAGTCTCTTTAAATAACATATAATAAAAAACGACGACTTCGCAGGAGAGCGGCACAACTTTGAAGTCGATTTTTCTTGACGCGACTTAATTTCGCTCACCCGATACCAACGCGAAATATTATATTTACTCGCATAAATAAATAACTCAATTTTATTGAGAAATGTTCTTCTTCTTCTTCTTATTCTTCTTCTTCACCTCATCTTTCTTCTTCCTCTTCGTCTTCTTCATCATCATATTGTATTGAACATGATAGGAGTTTTCTTTTTCATCTTGCCTAGAGGGAGAAATATGATTCCTGAAAAACATCTATGTTCTACTGAATTTTTTTTTGTGGTATTATTACTATTTTCGTTACTACCTTCCTCCAAGAGTAACGTGATTCTTACTAAGACATCTGAAGCTTTTAAGTGCAACCAAGGCGACATTTATGTTAACTTAATTGGACATTTTCAAAGTAACACATACACGGAAAATTAAACACCATTCAGAGAGAAAATACTTTAATACTAGATAGTATTTTTGGTCCGAGGATTTCTATGAATACGGAAACGATGTAATTTACAAACATGGGCGTAGGTGTGATGGACCAAGTTGGAGCACTTTTTCAAAACAAATTGTCAATTATTGATTTACCGTATTTATTAAAGGGATTAAGTAACATTGTCCAAATCCTCAAATTGTACTTGGAACACTATAGTGGCTCTCTCATACCTTGTCATATTCATATTAACAATTAAAGCACGGGACAGGTTTCGGTTTATCAAATTTCCATTTCGTTCAAAAGATATTTACGATTGAAGTTTTCAGATGTTAAACTGTCTACGGGATAATTTAAGCCGTGTGCAAAGTAAGTGCAATGAATCAGTTTCAATTTTTGCTCATTTCTCGGCCAAAAAGCATCCAATTAACGGGAAATGTTCACACATTACATTGTGGACATATCAGATCACACCAATACACATTTCATTAATCACTTATCTCTTTTTGCACTTATCAAACAAGTTACTAGATCCCTTTAGTGTTTTGAAATTTGAATATATCAACAAAAATAATTCAAACTTCCAGAATGTGATTTTTTTTTTAGACAATGTACATGAACATAATAGGCCCATGTTAAGGATTATAATCATGATAATGACTCGTTTCAGGTGGAAATTAATATATTACATAACACAGAAGTATAGAAATGCTTATACATTAAATACCTATCATTATAATAGTAATATTTTCTTTCAAAGAAAATGTCAGTAATGCATGTTTGTGTAACTTCCTGGAACAATGTAACTTTAATACAAGATTGAGCATCAATGTTCTATTCAATTCAAAAGTATTCAATTCATAAGTTGAAATAAAATATAAATGTCTTGATTCTTAATCTGCTAATGTTAAAAGGACGTCTTGAATGGGGATACGGTATAAAGTTAACTTTTCGGGAGAATGATGCTAACATCATGTTAATAATACATTCAATCACAACTGTAGGATTTTTGTATTGGTGTTTACATTTAATATTTCATGAATGCGTTTCAAGGGCGGCGCAACCAACGCTGTCCCAAGACGACTCTCCCATTTAATAATAATCGATGGCGCAATATTTATATTCACTCTATGAAGAGCTCTCTATTTGAATGTAGATTTGATTGAATATGTTATAGAATTTCTAATAGCATAGTAGTGTCGGGCGACATGGGTCTGATGTCATCAATATTTCTAACAACATTAATCATAATAAGTTTATTGCGATACGAATTTGCGAATTAACTAACAGAAACCTATATGATTTGTTGGCACAGGCACACGACGTTACTTCACCGTTAAAGTAGAATTCCACCCTAGAAAACTGTTGATCGCTTATATGGAAGAATGTGAATAAGAGGAACACTGGGTGAAAATCGGAGCAGAGAGTGGTGAAGTGTGATGTCATAAATGATGTCATAAACATTTTTTTTAGAATTTTCAAATTTGGACTTCATTTTCAGAAAGAGCATAACAAATAATGTCCAAATACCGAAAATCAAAGGAATAGGTTACGTATTGGCCGAGATATGCCCATCCGAATGATTTTTTTGGTCAATGGGCAATCAGTGTTATAGTTCTTTGGTTCCTAAATTTAGGAACCAGTGCATTATAACACTGATTGCCCATTGAAGTAAAATTCATTCGGATGGGCATATCTCAGCCAATACGTAATATATTCAATTGATTTTCGGTATTTGGACATTATTATTGATGCTCTTACGGAAAATTGAGTTCAAACTGAAAAATTCGAAAAAAAAGTGTTTTTTATGACGTCATGGCTTCTGTACTCTTGGCCAAGCAACAGAACAGGTGCGGCTATTTAAGATACAAAATCTTGTACGTTGTTTATTGTATTAAAGTGAAACCAGTAAAGTGTCTAACTCCACGAAAATTACTTGGAGCTTCCACATTCACATTTCTTTTCTGACGTGTTGTTTGGCTTATGGTAAGAGAAGAATAAAATAGGGTTAGATTTTTTTGTTATGCCCCTCATTGATAATCATTCAGCTCAAGAGCGTTAATGAACGGTCATAAACCTCATACACGTTACACAGTAATTCGTTGTAAAAGCTGACGCAAATTTTCGCTTTTTTAACCAGGAAAGCAGTGTGTCTTTTCATTGAAACTTTCACACATCATTCGGACATATCTTACAATGTAATTTTGGGCAATATCTGACACTTGACAGGTGCACCTTTATCGCTGATTTTTAATGACATTATAGGTGCTGCTGCGAATATTTATTTGTATAATAAATTTGGATGAGCAAAATATATGAGCTTATAAACACGTACAAATATGTCAACAAAAATATATTTCATATTTTCTTGAAAATTCGCAAACAAAAGTGTGTTTTTCAACTGTTATGATGAATAAAGCCCAACGCAAACAGAGCTGACTCGACCCGACTCCACTCGATCTGACTCGCTCTCAGTCAGACTAGCCACGGACCCGGTCAGTCGGAGCCGATTCAACATGTTGAATCGGCCCCGATAATCTTCCGACTGGCTTCCGACTGTCAAATGTTGAGTCTTGAGGCAAAGCACACAGAGCCGATTCACCTGAAAATCAGTCGGATCGCACAATGCACAATCGGCGGTAATTCAGATAGGCATTGCCCTCTAGTTTATTTTTTTCTTGTCCACTTCTTTAAAAATCACAGATTGCATATCTCATTTTCCTTATTATTATTACTACACATTATTATCATTATTATCATTACTACATATTTAAAGAAGAAGGGCTGTTATGTTTTATATAAGTACCTACATATCCAAAGAGCACGCAAATTCCGGAAGGGAAATAATTACTAAACCTTACCCCCTGCAACCTCTCTCTCTATCACTCTCATTGAATAATAATCTTTGCCTTAATCTACTTCTCCTATCATGATGATGTCGTTGATTATGCAGATGGCGTCTATCATGCACTTTCCTTGACGAATCGGATATCCTCTGAGGTCACCACCAACATTGTGTATGGTCGTATTCGTAAGAAAGAGGCATTGCAATATATAGGAAGAAGAAGGAGAACCAAACTTAAGAATTATAGTACTGAAGAAGAAGAAGAAGAAGAAGGAAAAAAAGGAAGGAGGCAGCCGCGGTGTGCACATGTGTTGGGGGGGGGGGGGGGGGAATGCTCCCGTGCAATATCTCTCCCCCCCCCCCCTCCCCCTCCCCACACACCAATTGCCTCACATTCGGCACATCGGACATACTCGTAATGATTCGGATGATTAAGTTTTGAGTCGATGGAGCTTGAGGAATAATGTTTCTTATGACAATCATGTATGAGAGACAAACGGTGCAACGAGCGAACTGGAACGAAATATATTAAAATTGTTTGCAAATTGCGAACGAAAAAGACAAGAGGGAAATGATTATGGAGAGAATAAGGAGTGGGGAAGAGCATACGTAAATGAAACTGGGAATATGAATGTTTTGCAATAGTCATGTTAATCGTTGATGGGTTTTGAAGAGCGTTTAACAAAACAAAAACGTTCAATTTGTAATAATGTAATCGTATTCAAATGTATGCCAAAGAATTACAGATACTAAAACGGAACAAATGATAACAAATAATGCCAATAAATATACGTCAATTCGAATTACCGTGCACGCATCCGCTTCTAATGGGCCATGGCGGGATAATTATTTGGCGCCAATTTGTTATGGCAGACGGCATCAACGCGATCACGTGTTCTCCGTTAAATACATCGGGTTTGTTTAATAAGATTTTTAAATGTCTTACTTTTTTATTTTCTACTAATTTGTTTGAGTTGTTTGTTGTTGTAACATGTCGCTTAATATATTGTTTTTTTTTCTGTAATTACCCGTATCCCTCTTTCTATCTCTCATTCTATAAGGAAATCTTAATTACTATCTCCATTATTTGTTACTTTGATAAATTTCTTTTAGTAAGGTTTTTACCTTCGAGATGTTATAATGATCGATATCGTGTTAACTATATGGAACTTTCGTATTCTAGTACATTATAGGGAACCAGTTAAGTGGTCATGTGGTACTTGATGTGTTATTTATTATTTTGTTTGTCTGTTTTTATGCTACGGTAGTATTCCTGTCATGTAATTTCCTTGTTTGTATCTCTTAGATTAGTTTGCAATAGCTATTTTTAGTTTGACAAAAACTTTAGATTCCCTTTAGATATTAATTTTACTTCTAATACCAGCCATGGGCAAAAATTTGCGCAGGGAACTCGGATCGTATAATGTTCCATTAAATAGTTACTATTTCATTTAGTAAATTCACATATTCTTCATAGATGGTTCACCATTTTTCCAAAAAGTTAATGTACACCAAATTGATTTTCCAGTCATGAATATGGAGCCAAGGATATATTGTATATAAATATAGTTCATTATTCCACGACTGTGAAATTATGATAATTATAAAGGCGAAAAACTAAGAAGAATATAAAATATGGCCTATGGTGGGGTGCCACCTGATCTATGTAATTAAACCATACGATCTGAATCCCCTGCGTAAATCTCTGCCCATGGCTGGTATTAGAATGAAAATTAATATTTAAAGGGAAAATTTAAATTCTTGCCAAACTGAATAAATTAGCAGTAACTCAAACTTATACTTATATAGCCATTACAAATAATACTATAATAAAGAGGTATCATTATACCATGCTTGAAATTTGGAAGTGGGCCATTTTTACGGCTCCGTTAAAGGGACCGTCCCTCTTTTACAAAACGTCTGAACAGTTTCCAGTTGAAGGATGGGGATGAATGAAACACACACAAAATAAATCAGATCGAACAGCCCTATAATTTGGATTCTACGAATGAAAAACGAATGCGTCCCTCCATCAGACTATAAATTATATCGGTCAATAAAAGAGTTTAACTGATTTAGCATAATATTACAACTATATTGTACTTATTCTTGTAAAGGTATTGTGAAGCCGACATTTGTAAAGGTATGTCACGTAAACAAATCTCAAAAATGAAGAATATGTAATTACATGTATAGTCAGTTTAAGCGAGGTTTGGTTATTTTGCCTAGTGTGCGGTCATGCTATTCTTAATTGTGCGCGGGTCACGTAGCTAGCGCGGGTCACGGAGGGTCACGGAGGGGTCACGCATAGCGTTGTGGTACTTCCTGGAATCCGTGTACGAACTTCCTCACTGGGTGAATATACATATAATGCACAATTAAAATTGGACGACGGTTTATTATGTTTAGGTCTATAACTCCACGAAAAAGAGATTTCAAGCCCTAATTTGTTCAGGCATGCTATTAAATGACATTTCCTTTCAGATAAGACAATAACCTCGCAACTTTTAAAATTTGGCTTGCAAAAGAAGGAATGTCCCTTTAACATAGCAGGACTGGTCAGGGAAATAATTGTATTCGCCTAGTAGCCGTATAAGTGATCCATTAACTCAATATATTTTCCCAAAAGTAAGAATTGAGTTTTTAATCATATCCCATTTCATTGTAAGATTCTGGAAAATGCTACATGATATTTTCATAAAAAAGAATAATATTTAACTAGTGAAAAACAGAGAAAATCAATGTCTGATTTAATCCCGATCGTTCGCGTGAAGCATCCGAATTCGGATACTATGGACAATTGAGTATCCGAATTCCGATACTCTTGACAACAATCGAAAGCGTCTATAGTGCGCTTTCAAATTCAATCTTAAATATTTCTATAATTAGGGAGACATTTGACAAATTAAAACCCATTTCATTCTTCTGTTACCATAAGCCAAACAACAGGGAACAAGAGAAGTGGGAAAACTCAAAGTGATTTTGGTTGAATTTGATATAGTAAATGGATCCCTTTAATGTAATTAATAAGCAGCATGGAGATTATCATAATCATTTTTAAAAGCGACTTTCGTATTTTTTACACTAAAGTACGTGTACTTTCTATGAATAAATGCAACTTTCTGACATTTATTCGTATGACTTAGTTTATGGATATGCCAGCCGTTTCTAGTCGGGTTGTTGATCAAACGAACGCTGCCTTGTTCCGGTTCAATTCCTTTACATAGTCTGTTGTATCTACCTTGCAAAAATAATAATAACGTTATAGCGGCCGTTTGAACAGAACTATACATTCCCTTTAAACGAGTTAAACGTTATGGCCCGGTCAGATATCAACGGATATCGGAAACGTATGCCCAACGAATAGACAATTTGCGAAATTAAATTATCCGGTGATGAAAGTCGTCTCCATTGCTTCATGTACAAAACATAGAACAACGTACATCACCGGACAAGGAACGGACAAGAAACGTATAGAACGGATGGAAAATGTAGCTCTCCGTTTGACATCCGTTTGCGCAATCCGTTGATATGTGACCGGGCTATCAGTAGTGCACCGCATCGCATTGCCGACAATTTTGTGAGATTTGTTTCGGCATTGGAAAGGGATTACGAATTTGTGTTTTCTTTTTTTCGTTTGTTTATTCATCCACATGTATACATAATATAAAATAAAGTATAAGGAATATTATGTTGTTATTATGTGTTACTGCTGTTGAAATAAAATAAAAACACATTCAACACTTGTGTTCCATTATGATATTTTACATTTAAAGGGATCTAGTTACTTTGTTGACATGTACAAAATGTGATGAATGGTTGATACAATGTACAATTGTTATCTGATATGTCCACTGGGTATTGTGTGAAGATTTCAAGATGGACGTTATATGGCCGAGTAATGAGCAAACAGCAGAGTGATATTTACTAACTCATTGCATTGACTTTGTACACAGTTACGACTATCCAGTGGATAGTTTAAAATCTGAACACTTCAATCCTAAATATCCTTTTAACGAAAGGGACATCCGAAAAATCGAAACCTGTCCCATGCTTATATTGTTAAATACGAATACGATATATTATGAGGGAACCGCTATAATTCCAATTGGGTTTTGAGGATTTGGACAATGTTACTAAATCCCTTTAAAATAACAAGATTTCTCAAATTTCCTTCGCACCACTTTCCCCTCTTATATCCCTTATATCACTGGAATGTGGTAAAAACAACCTTCACCATCATGACCAGTAATGTAAAATGAGACTACTCAACTACGTACAAACAAAAAAGTTTATACGAATTTCAGATTTACAGCCCACGAAATAGAAATAGAAAAAGACATATGTTTTTCGCCGAAACCTAATACCTCTGATTAAGTACAATGAATTTTTAATCGAGACAATTTGCACTATATGTGTGTGAGTGATTAAATAGTCGTAAATACCTAGGACGTATGATCCCTCTTTATACACTCTTAGAAAAACAAGGTGCGAATTAGAACCTTTAAGGGTTCTAACCCTTGACCCGTATTTGGAACCCTAAATGGTTCTCGTTTTAGAACCTTTATTGAAGGGTTCTTTACAGAACCTTAGAACCCCTAAAAAATGGTTCTTTTAAGAACTTTAAAAGGTTCTTTAGGTTTGCCCCGTATTTGGCACCCTAAAGGTTCTTGAAAGAACCCTCAGAGAATGGTTCTTTTAAGAACCTTTCATAAAGGGTTCCTGAAATAACCTCACAAGAAGGGTTCTTAAAAGAACCATTCTCTGAGGGTTCTTTCAAGAACCTTTCATATAGGGTTCTTGAAAAAACCTCACAAGAATGGTTCTTAAAAGAACCATTCTCTGAGGGTTCTTTCAAGAACCTTTCATATAGGGTTCCTGAAAGAACCTCTCAAGAAGGGTTCCTAAAATAACCATTCTCTGAGGGTTCTTTCAAGAACCTTTCATAAAGGGTTCCTGAAAGAACCTCGCAAGAAGGGTTCTTAAAAGAACCATTCTCTGAGGGTTCTTTCAAGAACCTTTCATATATGGTTCCTGAAAGAACCTCGCAAGAAGGGTTCTTAAAAGAAACATTCTCTGAGGGTTCTTTCAAGAACCTTTCATATAGGGTTCTTGAAAGAACCTCACAAGAATGGTTCTTAAAAGAACCATTCTATGAGGGTTCTTTCAAGAACCTTTCATATATGGTTCCTGAAAGAACCTCTCAAGAAGGGTTCCTAAAAGAACCATTCTCTGAGGGTTCTTTCAAGAACCTTTCATATAGGGTTCCTGAAAGAACCTCACAAGAAGTGTTCTTAAAAGAACCGTTCTCTGAGCGTTCTTTCAAGAACCTTTCATATAGGGTTCTTGAAAGAACCATTCACTAAAAAAACACTCATGAAAGAAATCCTGCTATAGTAGTTATTTTTAAATATTTGTTAAAAAAAAAATTTCAACGGATTTAGCGCCTTTTGGAAATAAACATGGATTTAGCGCCTTTTGGAATTAACATTTTGAGACATGATATCAGATTATACATGTAATACGTATGGTTGGTTATAGATTAAAACTGAATGTTATCATTTGATGATTAGAATAATTTTAAAATATGAATCAAGGTTATAATGACCCGTTATCACTGAGGCCTATGTGACATTTTCTTGTACCACTATCATTCTGCACATTTCACCGAGATGTCAACCATGCATCATGGTTTTCTTTCCAAGTGGTCCAAGCATAACTTCAATCATTATCATGTTCTCACTTGCTATCCTAAATTCAACACATTTCATACAATCACTAAGGATTACCAGTATTTACTTTCTTCCAGTTGTAATAGTTATGTTGAACAAATAAAAAATAAATAAAAAAGCGTGACAATTGTTACTCCAAATCAAATAAATCAAATAAAATGAAATAAGATCTTGAGCCCGATTTTTTTTTTAGTTGAAGTACATCAGTTTGAATTGTGGGTAAACAGGGGATGACGAACCCCTTTTCGCTAATAAAGAGGCTCTGAAAAGAACCATTTTACTATTACGAACCATTTTGCGTGCTGAAAGGAACCTTCTTGACTTAAATAGAACCTTAAAAGGTTCTAAGTATGATAATGGTTCTAACCAGAACCTTTGCACAATATCAAGAACCCTCTTGGAACCCTTTCTAAGAGTGTATAAGTTCACGGCATTACGGGTTGAGTTGCGCTATTAACCACTTAATGAAACGTAATACTGCCAAGGGGTTTGAGAAGCGCTCTGTTTCCGGTTCTTGTTAAACAAGTGCTAAACATTGACTAGACAATTATCTGGAGAAAATCGAAATGTGAATGCAAATCGGCGATATTATTTGTACTAAAAATGTTTGACCAACTATGTGCATATATTTAAAAGTTGATTGTAGTAAGAAGTTTGTGGTTGAATATTTAGTTCCTTGCCAGTATTCCACAGCCCCCTGTGTTAAAAATGACTTGTGTAAATTAAATTGACAACTAAACAACATTTCCAAAAACATATATTAGGAATATGTATCCATTCAGTATTTATATGATATGCGTTAAGGAAGAATAGGATCTACAGACTGGGTAAATATTACCTACTTAAATAGCGTCAGCAACATGGACTAATTATATTGATACTAGTTTTACACAATGCGACATCTGTGCCCTTCAGAACTTTTGGCACGCCATCGTACGTGGAGTTCGGCACTCATAGCACAGGGGCCATGGAAAGGTTTTGAAATTGAGGGGGGGGGGGGCTGACCACATTTTAATTGTTATAATAATTGTTATTTTATGCTTATGTATTTTATTGTTTTAAGCCAAAAAATTAGGGGGGCTGCAGCCCCCAGCCCCCCCCCCCCCCCCCCCCCCGGTTCCGCGGCCCCTGTAGCACAAAAAGGGTTAAAGGGATATTATAACTGTGTTGAAATGAGCAAAACCTGATGGAGGTTATCAAATGTGCATTATTGTCAAACTGTCAATGATGGTAAATTAATGTCATATGACCGACTAATGAGCAAAAATGCAAAGCAATATTTGCTAAATCCTTGCACTGAGTTTGTACACAGTTTTAAATCTCCCAATAGAGAATTTGAAATCCGAAAACTTCATCAATATCTTGATAATGTAAGAGGAGTTCGGAAAACCGAAACTGTTTTATGCTTATATCGAGTATCTGTAATACAAATACTACAAGGTAAGTGATAACCACATGACTATAGAGTGCATTCTGACGATGTAACTAGATTCCTTTAAAAATAGTAGAGGGTAAGGACTATCATTACAATTTGTATATCCTATATCGCGGAAAGGGCATTGATCGCGCTGAGTCAAAGTAAAGAACGATTATTTATCAACTAGAAGAGTGAATGCGGGTTCAAATAAGTTCGAGACAAATAATTGATAAACGTTTAAACAGACCTGTGCGTCTTAAAAATCAAAACCAAACAGCAGACACAGTCAGTCAGTGGCGTAACCGAGTTCTCCGAGGAGGGGTTCCAACTATGGTTCCAACCTGCGAGCGCGTAAGCGCGCGCCGCTTCTTGTCGGGTGCAGGTTTCGGAGCCCCCGGAAGCTTTAGGATTGTAGATATTCAAAGCCCCCAAACAAAATTATTGGCTAACAAGCAAGTGACTAGCACCAGAAAATGAAATAAAATGGGCCTGGGGGGGGGGGGGGGGGGGGGGGGGGGTCGGGTCGAGTAGCCCCCCACCTTCGCTATGCAGTGGTATATTCAGATATACACCTGCCATGCCTGTAGTAACAATGTAGTAGATGATACACCACGGTGACGGCACAGTAATGATTGTTCTGAGAAACATGGCAACGTTAACTGTTGTGCCGGTATTTATTTATATATAAGTTCAAAATCCTTTCCGTAGTATGTCCTCTTTGTTTTGCATTTGGTGAAGTTTGAACCCCGCACACGTGTGGCTCATTGACAATTTACTGTATGTAAATTACTGTTTCTCTACCTTGATTTGCCTTCATGTTCATCATCATCATCATCATCATCATCACCATCATCATCATCATCATCATCATCATCATCATCATCATCATCATCATCATCATCATTATCATCATTATCATCATCATCATCATCATCATTATCATCATCATTATCATCATCATCATCATCATCATCATCATCATCATCATCATCCTCATCCTCATCCTCATCATCGTCATCCTCATCAGATTCATCATCGTCATCATCATCACCTACATAATAACCATCATCATCATCAAATGCTGCAGCATTATCATCACCATCACCATCTTCATCATTATCATCATCATCATCATCATCATCATCATCATCATCATCATCATCATCACCTAAATAATAACCATCATCATCAAATGCTGCAGCATCATCATCACCATCAACATCATCATCTTGATCATCATCATCATCATCATCATCATCATCATCATCATCATCATCATCATCAACATCATTATCAACATCATCATCGTCACCATCCATCCTTCAAACTCTTGTTGTTGTTTTTTTATCATCTCCTATCATCTCCTATTTTCTTCGTAAATGACGTGCGCATCTCTTTCTTCCTCTGGATTAAGCACACTGCTGCTCCTTTTCCTTTTTCACGATTTTCTTTTTCTTTGCTTCATGTCTAACCGGCAAATTGGCGTTATTACAGTTCCCCTGCCCACAATCCTGAGGCAACAGACTAGCGGTCACCATGGTTTAACAGAAGGTTGGGTTAATCAGACGCAAATGGCAACACGAGAGGCTTGAAGCAGTTCCTAAGGGCAGAGGTACCCCACTCATGACGTTCTGACGTTATAGTTAAAGGGATAGTTGAGTTCTGGTAAAGAGAGTACAGTTTTGGTCAAACTGAATTTAAGTAACCAAAACCTGCAACATGTACTATTGATTTCAGCAATCAAAGGTTCGAAATAACATATACTGTAAGTCGCTCGCACGGTGCTATTTATCCACACACGGAAAGCACGTGGAAAGATAATCCGAAGTGATCAAAACGTGTAGATTATGAACAAGTAGGCAGGTCGAATCCGAGGCCGTTATAGACTGTGGAACGTTGTTTGCATGGCACTTTCGGCATTGTACATGTATCTAAATTTGACAATTTGTAAGATTAAATGTTGTCTTCTTTATCAAATTAGTTTCAGTATACTACTCTTTCAATAATGTTAATAAATTGGTTGAGCCCTAGCAAGAAAGTGGTCATTGCGGTTTTGATTATCAACAGCATGGCTATAATTTACCAGAAGCAATCGTCATGAGACGTAAAACGAAGGAGCTGTAAGAGGTACAAAAAGATCTAGTAACTTTGTCTGAGTCGACCTAACGCATTTACACAGCAAGTGGTTCTTAGATGCTGTTCTGTTTTCCTCTTACTAATACATGCATACAACTATTTTGTTTTCAAACGTTCTCACTTCTTTATTAAAGGTAGTTCAGATTCGTCAAATGAGATGCGCGGCGCCATCTTGCATACGCGTTGCGCACGGTGCGTAATGCACGTTTGCTCAGTGTCATGCGGTGCGCGCAAACTAACCCAGTTCAAAATGGCGACCCGCTATGTAGCATCCCCACGCTTGATGCCCTTTATCATTATGTGATTCAATTTCGAATACATAATAAGGATGTATATCGCAATACACATATTATCAACCGTCTGTCAGTTTTAACATGTGCCAAATTAGATGCTACTGCCCTTTAAACAGATCTAGTAACTTTAGTAACGTTGACATGTGAAAAAAGGGTAATGAATGGTTAATAACACAGTGTATGTTTGTGATCTGATAAGTCCACTGAGATATGGCCGAGTAATGAGCGAAAAAAGCAAAGTGATATTCGCTAACCCATTGTACTGACTTTGTTGTGTAGACAGTTATAACTTTCCAGTGGATAATTTCAAATCTGAACACTTAATTCGTAAGTATATCTTTAATGAAAGGGACATTCATGGAACCAAAACCTCGTCCATGCTTCTATCGGTCATACGAATACAAAAAGGTATGCATGAATCACTATAGTTATAAGTAAGAGTTGTGGATTAAGACCGTGTTACTAGATCCCTTTAACATGTTTTTTTAAGGGCGGAGGTTTCCCCCACTCGTGATGTAAACCATTGCAACATACATACATTCAACGATCAATTAGACTGCTCGGTTCTACACTCCATCGGAAGCACTGCAGACATATAAACGAGTTAACCCATTACCTATATTATGAAGCTGGTATATATGTTATTAACTGTGTGGGCATGATGGGTATTGCAAGATCTAGTACGGAACGGGTTAACGTTGTGCAAATAAATGGAAAGAATTGTAAACCATGTTTGACAAGGGCACCCCGCGCTTGTCAACGGTACCTCAAGTAATGGTCGTTCTGCAAATGTCCTTAATAGCAATTTGTCAGACTGCAATTTCCAATGTAACAAATGTTGATTTGATACCAGAACTTTAGGTTGTTGCATCGCCGAGTGTCTTTCATTTTGTAGCTTCGCGCTTACTGTTCATGTTTCTTTATATTTGTTTATTGTGCCGCTTTGCTGGGTTTCTTTCTTCTTCATATCTTTCCCTTGCGTATCCGATTGATTGATTGATTTTGTCTCGTTTGTATCTTCTTGTTCGTTGTCTCTCAATATGTTAGTTTTCTGTCTCCATTTTAAGAAGAAGAAAAAATGACTATGTAACCATTGCAAGGCAGCTTATCTTTTAACAAAGTACAGTCAAGAATGTGCAATTATATTGATTATAGTCAGAAACGGGCTACTCAAAACCAAACATAATACGGTCATAATTCCACTCAAGACGCATCAGGTGTTAGGGTTACCAGGAATGATCGAAATCATATCTACACTCTCTCGTATGCAGTAATTATATGAAGATCCATTATAATTACATTAACCCAAAACGTGCCAAGTGCGAAGGTTCTAATCCCCAAGTGCCACATTTATTGGAAGGCCATGGTTAAATTACTATATGAGGATTTACAAGAAATATACGTATTGGACACCAAATGTCCCACGCTTGAAGATTAGGGTGTGCACTCAAAAATAGAGCCACTAACATAACGCCACCGCACATTACAATAGGCATGGTGGATTACTACATGTATTACCTTTGCGTGCACGCATAGACTTGGCATCCAAGCGGTAGCTGAGGGAAACAAAGCACATGACCACAAGCTTGAATATAAGTACTTGGCGCTTAATGTGTTAATGTATGGGTGTTGTTTGGAGCCTTTTTGCATGGTCACCAGGGCGGAGACAACGGGGGGATGAGGGGGATGCATCCCCCCCACCTCACAAGGTGGGGGGGGGGGGGGGGATGACATGTACAATCATCCCCCCCCCCCCCCAGGTTTTAGGGAAGGATATATATTTTTTTTTGTGTATCTGTATACGAGTGGGAAAGAAAACAATGGTTGTATGAGCTAAGACTTGTTAATTCTAACGTTAACAAAGTAATTTATACATCCTTTTTCAATTTTCGCTGCGCGCTTTGCGCGCGAACAGATTATCTCAGTTTGTTGTGTAACTTATATGGTCTGGGGTGAGTATTTTTTCTGTAAATTGCACAATTTCAAGTCCAAAAATGCAAACATTTCTGGTCGATCAAATCATGGACCTCCATGATCAAATCATAACACGCTTTCCCAGGTACAGTCAATTTTAAGCCCGAATTTCTTATCTAGGTAAGCACCAAATTGCACAATTTCAAGTCCAAAAATGCAAAATCTCCCTACCGTGGGAGGGTGGACACCCCCTCCCACACCCTCCCCCCGCTCAGTAATTTCGCTCCCTGTGTTGGGGTGCATATTTATTAGTGTGTCAATTAGTTGTTTTCTTCGTGAAAATATATTCAAAATTTCTGGTCGATCAAATCATGGACCTCCATGATCAAATCATAACACACTTTCCCAGGTACAGTCAATTTTAAGCCCGAATTTCCTATCTAGGTAAGCACCAAACTACACAATTTCAAGTCCAAAAATGCAAAATCTCCCTACCGTGGGAGGGGGGACACCCTTCCCACACCCTCCTCCCGCTCAGTCACTTCGCTCCTTGCAATGTCTCACTCTCACATCTGGCTCAAAGTTGGCAGCATTGTGAGTGTGGTTGGGCATGAGCCCCTACACACATAAAATCGTGATCCCCCATAGGTTAACATCTAACCCCCCCCCCCCCCCACCCCCCCCCCCCCCCCCCCCCCCCCCCCCCCCCCACTGAGCCACTGACTCTCAAGGACTTTCAAGCAATTGTCTGGGTCTCGAAATATTTCGGCAGGTGGTCTCGGCCGCGAACAAACTGGTCTTGGTCCGGTGTATGGCAAATCATCCCCCCTGTCTACGCCACTGATGGTCACCATTATTAACTGTCATACATTGCAGTAAGACAGGAGAGGTGCATTTATGAAGTTATCGTTTGTATGTCACTGGTATCAAACCCCGAAATATTGACCCATGATCCAATGCATTCATACAATACTTAAAGAAGAAAGACGCAACAATTTCAACATTTGTGCATATCAATATATTACGTAATGCTCTGGAAAACTTTTGACTGAGAACCGTTCTGCAAGTAATCGCGATGGAGGGATGTTGGGTTCGCGCATGCGTATACACATTTTCGCTTGACTCAACGTCGTCCATTTCTACCATCATTAAAAGGTTGGTTATTGTTATTCTTTGCAGATGCGTTCACTAAGTAATAACTATTTACGTCTGGGACCGCCATTTATCGTCACCATCATAGAGAGGCAACCTAGGTTTCGAACCCTGGGGGTGTTTCACAAAGATCCTAAGTTGAACTTAACTCTAAGTAGGACATAAAAAGTATGGAAAGCTATTTGTAGTCTTGGAATATAATACATGGGGGGAAAAAATGCAAGTATTTTAGACTTTTTTCAAATGTTACATCAAGAACATGAAATCCCCTTGATAATAGAAAATATCAACATTTGAATCAACATTTTATGCCTTTTAAAAGAAATCTTACAAAATCGTGTCAAAGAAACTAATGGCTTTCCAACTTAGAGTTAAGTTCAACTTAGGATCTTTGTGAAACACACCCCAGGGTTGATGGGTGTGTAGAGAAGAGCACTGAACCAACGACTCCGACAAAAACTAATTACCGCAATGTTGTATCATGAAACAGAATCGAATGAAGATGGGAGCTGTGAGAAAGGACGGTCTTGTTTGAGTCAACTCTCCGCCCTATTTGGCTACCGTCCAGATACGTAAGGTCCCGACTCATGGTTAACAAAACAAGAGCACCTGTACATTATGACATATCTCCTCATACACTTTCGAGCTATTGGCTCTAGTATCAAATAGTTGCTTATGTAGTTAGTTGCCCAGTAACACTTCTTGCGGTCGATTCCTTCTCCGGAAGAAATAAAGAAGTTCCGGTCATGCGATAAATAAATCGAACAAGATTGCGCTATCGTTGCGAGTATTAACGTATACGTTTGTTTCAGAATTTATTTTCAGTACCGTATCGCACACATGCACCTCAAAAACAAACAGTTTCTGCCTGGTGGCGTGCATGCATCATGTGCATGGCAGTGTTTGTTTCCAGATTCGATATGGCAGATCTAGAGGTTATTTGCCGGCAAGAATAGCTATTGTAACCGGTTAATAACCTTTGATGGTGCCTGCACTAGATGATAAGTGTCACTCCACGTTTGAAATGGAACCGGGATAGCAATCCATACGATTTGCGATCGCCATGTGGCACGAATTCCAAATTCACCGCGAGAAACATGCATACGTTTAAATGTATCATGAAACGCAACATCCCTTTTTGTGCTAGGTTGGGCAGGGTTGTTTTTTAAAGGATATTGCTAACCTGCCATCTGTGGCAGATGAAGAAGAAGAAGAAGAAGAAGAAGACAAAGAAGAAGAAGAAGAAATGGTGATGATGATGATGATGATGATGATGATGATGATGATGATGATGATGATGATGATGATGACGATGATGATGACGTGACGATGATGATCATGATCATGATGGTGACGATGATGATGATAATAATAATGACGGGAAGGATATAAGACCTCGTTTTATGAATACATACTTACTGCATATAACACAAAACAAGACAATACTTATATTAAAGGCATAAACGATAATAACAAAATCAAGAAGAAATTGTTTAGTATGCGATGCTGTCTTGATGTGAGTGTACCTTTAAAAAGTAACGGGGATATGCAGACTATTATTCAAAATATTCAAATTACGGCATGTTTAGTTACACCAATAACAGCAAAACATACCCATATTATGCAACAGCAGAAATCATTATTCTCGGTACCGCGGTTCTGTTGTCAATATTGATATAGTAGATTCAAACAGATTAACGGCGGCAGCAACAACCTTATTGACGTGGTTAGCTTTCAACCGGTGTTATTTACAAGGACACTATGCGTGTCAACCGTTTTTTTTAATCATTGCTACAAGTGCCAGTCTGGTCTCTGTGAAAGAATTGCGACAAAACAAGTTCCTTTACATAATTATGGAAGTCAATATAGGGCCTAAATTTTCGATCCTAGCAGAATCTTCTTCAGAGGCTATAAAGTGACGATAATACAAAAAGAAACAACATAAATATATATACACATATATAGCTACACATGCTAAGAAACTGAGGAAGGGGGTGGAAACATGGAACAATGAAAGGGCTGTGAGTGGCCAATCAGACTAGGCTGGGATTGGAGGAAATGCACACAAAGAGGATGTTATGTAACAAGGAGCAAGGGGTTGGAGTGTGGGTCATAGAAAGATAGAAGGAGGCATGATCAAAGAAGTACCATACAGGATGGTAATTAAGGACATGAATAGTGAATGGAGGCAAGATGTGAATGGAGGTGAGATGAAGGGGCTTATAGTAAAGGGGGCCAGAGTGGCCACAGAAGAGGGAGGTGTGTGTGGGGGAGGGGGGGGGGGGGGGTAAACAAAGGGGAGCTTAAGTGGAGGAGGTGGGATTAATGAAGAGTGGTGGTATGAAAAGGAATGCTAATGGGGAGGGGGGGATAAGAATGAACCAGAGAAAGAAGGATGTACGAAAATCAGACAATGCTTATGTACACAAATGGAACCCTGTAGAAAAATGGAAAATGAGAGTGTAATGTCAGTTAATTATTAGTTAGCAAGATATATACATGATATATAAATAAGTATATTTGGATATAAACAATACATGAAAATAATCACAACATGACACATAAATAAGTCTTATGAAACTAATGTAGCTGGCTGCCGATTAGAGTCCTGTGGGAAAACAGAAAGTGGGAGAAATGTAAATTAAACATACTTAAAAAGTGGTACATGCGATATATCAATAAACAGATGAGCATATACAATATGTACAACTACATACAGTATCAAACTATAACAAATGATAATCTAATATGGAGAAAATGTGAGAGAATTGAAAAATATAGTTGAAAATCGAGCAAAACAATGCATGGAAAAGGATGGAGAATGAGAGCTCCTGCTAATGAATGAGAGGGAAGCCTGTGGGAAAACAAGAGAATAATCAATGTCAGTTAAACATACATGTAGGCGAACAAAGTGTAAATGTGATACAACAAAAACATGCGAGTATACAGGTGATAGTACAAATCATACCAAGATATATCGTACTAATGGGCAAAGCTTAGTGAATGTGAATACAACAATTTATCTAAAATGGAGCGTGGAGAGGAGGTAAATAATTTAACAAACAAAACAAGTATGGAGTAGTGTGATGGTAAATGCAAGGACATCTGTTGAGAAATGATAATGGAAGCAAAACAAAACAAATCAAATATAGCAAGCATATTAGGAGAATGTGTAGGATGAAGCTAAACACTGCCTTCTTGAATGTTGAGCCCACGGGGTTGGATGGTGCAGAGACATCTCATCCAGTGTTTCTCCCTGCTGGAGCGTAGTGAGTCTGGACGGTTACCTAGAGATTATATGCCCTGTAGAATCATGTCAGAAATGGAATGGTTGGGTAGGTTGAAATGATGGCCAACTGGGGTGTCGAGCTTGGATGTGTGGACGGTGGATCTGTGT
Organism: Echinarachnius parma; assembly: GCA_037951105.1. Taxonomy (NCBI): domain Eukaryota; kingdom Metazoa; phylum Echinodermata; class Echinoidea; order Clypeasteroida; family Echinarachniidae; genus Echinarachnius; species Echinarachnius parma. The sequence continues at coordinate 4,838 of JBAMJV010008962.1, read as the reverse complement.
CCATAGAAGCGTCTCTTGAGAGTGGTCTTGGTTTCACCTACATACTGGATGCGGCAGACTCGGCAGGTGATCAGATAAACAACGTTGGTGGTGGTGCATGTGATGTTACCTTTGGTGTGAAAAGAGAGGTTGTTAGAGTGGCTGGTGAAAGAATCGCCCTGAGAGAGATGAACCTTGCAAATGACGCATCTGTCGGCTGTGCACTTGAAGGTGCCATGGAAATAGAAATGATCCGTGGTTTGGGTAAGACGACGAATTCAATGACCGTTTAAAGACAATTAGTAGCAAAACATTGTAGCTATATGATTAACTCCCCATTCAGGCTGTCCAAGATGTCTTTTTTAAAGTAAAGACATGTTAAAGGGACTTAGTAACATTGTCCAAATCCTCAAAATCAAATTGGAAAACTAGCAGTTCTCTCATACCTTGTTTTGTTCGTATTAACAAAAAAAGCATGAGACAGGTTTCGGTATTTCAAATCTCCCTTTCGTTACAAAGATATGAACGAATGAAGTTTTCAGATAATAAAATATCCGTTGGATTTTCGAAACCGTGTACAAAGTGAGTGCTGTGAGTTAGTAAATATCACTTTGCATTTTTTCTCATTACTCGGCCATATAGTATCCATTTGACTTTTAAAATGTTCGCACAATACCCTGTGGACATAATATATACCCAGCGGTTGCATTGCTCAGCCATTCATACTTTCCCGCGCCTATGGGATGAGCTTCCGTTGGATTTGCGATCGGGGGTGGCCATGGACCCCTTGTACACGTGGCTTGCTAGTTTGCGACACCACCTCCAAGATGGTTGATAATTGTGTTTATGCATACATTTTATCATTGTAATTAGTGTTAGAAGTTCTTGATTTGTTAGTGTTTATTACGATGTTAAAACGTTTGTACACAATTTTTATCCTGTTGGTTTGTTACCATTTTCACTTTGTAAGTAGCCACTGGAATTGGGACGGAAGGCTTTTGGCCACAGTTATTTAGTTAACTTTTTCCAAGCCCTGGCATTCCAATGGTTACAATGTTTTTATTTTGTACACTTTTCATGTGTATTTGATTGCCGAATAAAATAATAATAATAATAATATACCAACAATATACATTATCTCATCCAATCATCACTTTCTGCACATGTCAACAAAGTTACTAGATCCCTTTAAGCAAATGGTATGCTTGTAATAATGTTGGAATATACTTACAACCTACTATTCTCTATGTTGGGGAATTGTACAAACTAAACTGCGTCCATAAAGCTTTGGTAAACCACCTGTGAAACGGTGTACTAGTCTGGTGATATTAAAACCACAATGGGCATGGCCGAGAGCATTGCGGGTGCAAGTTGTTTACAGCTTGTAGGGGGTTGCACACATGACTGTAATAAAAGGGGCATTTAAAATAAGGTATGTATATTACCGTACAAACTGAAACAAAATGTATACAGTTGCCTTGATTACTTACAATAAATACACATTTCCATTTGTGTTGCCTCTTCACGTATTTCTCTATATATATTTCTCTCTTCTTATTCATTTTTCAGAAGAAGGTATACAATAACATGATTGTATAAACCAAGAAAAACAAAACAACAATCCATACAGAAAGACAATCGCGTAGCCAAGTAACTTTAATCAGGGTACGCCACTTGACAAAAAAAATTGAAATTGACAAAATGACGTCTTGGAACCATGGTCTAAACCATGGTTTCAAACTAGGCAGTTTCATGTCTAAACCATGGTTTACATAACCTACTTTGTGGGTTCAAGCCTTATTTAACTCCTAACGTGCCAAGCTCGCATTTTTGCGATTTACAATACACACAAATGCCATAGAGCATTACAATCCCTGGCACGTTAAGAGTTAACGCGTGAGGCGTACAAAAGATGTGTTCATTTGTAATGAACAATATAAGGAGAGGGAAAGATAATATATAGGAGGAGAGAGAGGGAGGGAGAGGGAGAGAGAAGGCAGAACAGAGAGGGGGAGAGAGATAGAGAAGGCAGAACAGAGAGGGGGAGAGAGGGGGAGAGGGGAGGACAAGACAGTGGCTAAAACACACACGTTTGTTTAAGTTTACACCTAACTTACACCTAACTAAGCGACCGTGCAACATTGACCTGTATTATCTTATGAAGATGTGAACATAGTAAGATACATTTCCAAGTTGGCCTTTTGACAAGGTGTAAAACCTTTACTGGTAATTCGAATTTGTATGACGATAGGGTCATAGGCGTAGGAGGCGGTAGCTGATTGCCCCCCCCCCCCCCCCCCCGTTGGAATTTTTAGGGCAAAAATCACCTAAAATTTGGGCAAAACGATGTCACGTTCGGGCAAACTTATGTTACATTTGGATTATGCCATCAAACACATATCATTTTCGGGCATCAAAAGGGCGAGGATTTTGTTTCCTTTCTTTTTTGCTTGTTATGTGAAAAGTCGGGAAGGACAATTTTCGTGCAAACCCAACTCAGCCCCCCCCCCCCCCCTTCCTAAAAAACGTTCCCTTACGCTAATGAATGAGGTTGGATATTAAACGTCCTTCTTGTCTGAACACATTATGTCACGATCGGAGATAAATGGCTTCCAGGTCAATCAAGATAAAGAAATTGTTCAATAATCTCTGAAGTTTATACCTGCAAATCCAGTATGGAATACGGCACATGTAAATTAGCAGTTAATAGGCCATTTTTATTCTAAAACGTCCTTTTCCATCCTTTTCCCCTCATCTTTAAGTGGTAATTTCAGACATCATCGATGAGATAATAGAGCGTGGCCAGAAGGTCGATGGCATTAAACGCTTCTACCTAAGTGCTCTCTCGTGCATTCTACCCATATTAAAGGCACATTCGGGATTCAAATCCCATAAAAATTTGGGTGATATCAATTTGATTAATTGCACTACACTTCTCGTAAATTAATTTAAATCTAGAAAGTTTTGAAAGGTTCACTGCCTAGTATATGAATCGCACTTCATGAAATGCTAAACATGTATTGCAAGGCTAATTGATTATTCACACTACATTTATCGTGTATTAAAACTTTAAAAAATGTCTAATAAATAGGAGGCTCGTTGATTATTCACACTACCTGTCTCGTGTATTAAACTCTGCCCTGGATTGCACACCCCACCAGGCCGGTCCCAAGCCCGTAAAAAGAGGAGGGTTGGGCGTGGGGCCAGCGACCCCACCCTGTAGAGTACCCAGTGCTACAGAAACGACAGGAAAGGACAAAATATATCCGGCAGAAGGAAAAAAGCTGTCCAGGCAACTGGAAATATGACGGCGGGGGATCAAAGCCGAGAGGAAGTTCTCAGCCCGAGAGATGTTCTGACGCCAAAACAACACATACGAGTCGGATGTTGGAATGTGCGAACTCTCTTCCAAGCAGGGAAATTAGCACAGATGGCACCATTCAAAAATACTTGAAAGGCAGAAGACTCTCCCTCTACACAGCCCCCCTTGTAGCAGCAGATAGAGCCAGATGGAGATCCCTCCAGTCCTGTCGCCTCAAGCGCATGATGGCACAGACGAGGATTGAGTGAGTGAGTGTCTCGTGTATTAATGTTAACACTTCAAATGTCTTGGAAGGCTAATTGATTATCAGCACTACATGTAATAATGTTAACACTAAACAGGTCTTGAAAGGTTTGCAGGAATGTTCGGAGACCACTTTCGTCGTAAGCCACGACCTATCGGGCGATCATATAAAACCTACCCATGATGGTTGTAGGTTGTGAATTGGTAATTTGACTAAAGACCTTGCTACGATTAGTTTTGGTCGTGGAACCAAGAAAGGTGAAGTCCTATAACACATGTCACGGTCTTTTGTCTGGTCTTAGACATGTCGGGTGGCTGTGCAAATGTTGAGGGTATGACAATAATATGAAGCGTTCCGTTCAAGAACGCAGTGTATGTCAGTTTCGACCATTACACGCCGACGGTGTACATACTAAAACAAACTATCAAATGATACGGTACTTTTTTTGTTTACATATCAAGGTATATTTTTTCAAGTTAGGATGAATAGTATGAAAAGTGTGTATTTGTATAGTAGTAGCTTTAATAGCAAAACCCGCTTCAACATCTAAAATGAGATATTGCGTGTTAATATTAGTTTAACACTAACAGGAAGGAGGTGCCGCTGATGACCCAAATGATAGTTATTCTTTAATCATACCTAATCCGTGTTCGTATAACATACTGAATTTCAAATGTAGAATATGTTTGTAATAGTGCCAATTAAGATCTATTGAAAGGGATATATTAAAGTGATAGTTGAGTTTTGGTATAGAGGGCGCTACACAAAATAACTTTGTTGTGAGATAATGAAAACTGAGTGTCAAATTTGAAAGAGCATACAATTTTAATGACAGGATAAACTTTATTTGATCAAAATCGGTTCAGAAATGGCTGAAATATCCAGAAACATAACCATTTGTAATAATTGTGGGGCCCCACAATTATTCGATAATTTTGAACCAGCCGTTACAATTTTTTGTTTAAGTGCTTCCTCTTTTCAAAAATTTACGAAAGAGGTTTTTAAATAGATGTTGGTTATCTCTCTATCTAATCACTATTTCAACAAAACATCACCTGCACAATATTTAATTTAAAATGGTTGAAACCAATGAGTTTTTAGAGAGCGCCATCTTGAGTTGTAACGGCTCTTTTTGTAATGATAACAGGCTTTTGACTTAGTCATTTGTAAATTTGTAATGTAATGGTGAAGGTTTTGGTTACTAAAATTCAGTTTGACCAAAACTGAACTCTCTTTACCAAAACTCTACTATCCCTTTAACATTATTGACGTGTGCCAAAACTGACGAAGTGT
>JBAMJV010008961.1:0-46563 GCA_037951105.1 Echinarachnius parma | reverse complement strand
GTTGCGAGTGAGGCCCTCCAATTGTCCATTCCCATTCCAAGAAACTACCAATTGTATTTACGTAATGCATTTCATTACAAAATCATTTAGCAATATTTACCTTGTTGCAATACATGTACTAATGCACACCCAATAATACAGTACTAACACATAATTCAGATATTTTGTGCAATATGGGATGTAAAATCGTTCTCAAACCCTCAATTGTTATGCAAATTGTCTTTTCACGTGAAACTACACTAACTTTCCAAAAATTAGACAGTGTTTAAATATTGAAACAATTTGAAAATAAATGTTGAAACCATTGGGAAACCACACGAAATGTAAATGTAACAGAGCCCGTCTTTATCCCCCTCGTATATTTGTACACTTGTATGAACGTTGATAATAAATTCAATCTCAATTTAAGAAATCAATAATGAGGGCAGCAAATACCTTTTGTTTGGTGAGCGAGCCGAGGTCTCAATGAGAAACACGAGTCGTGCAAGTGTGCTCACATCCAGGATCAATGTGTTTAGATCAGCCATGGAGAAGAGGCAGTCACCAGGTTCCGGGATGCAGCGGGACTGAGGTTCTCATCCGAACCAACGTTGACCTTCTCCAACCTAGGAATTATAGATGTATTCACAATATTTTTCAGAATATATTGTTATCTTTAAAAAACACACACAAACAGAATATTACCTTCTCCACCTAGGAATTATAATGTATTCACAATATTTTCAGGAATATATTGTTATCTTTAAAAACACACACAAACAGAACATCGGTCATGACTGTGGGAGAGCCATGCCGTGGTATGTTTGTGTGAGCCATCGTCTTTCAATATAAAGGTCACGGGTTCGATAACTTCACTTCAGCAATTAACAATGACATGTCCCCCAGAAAAAAAAAACTCTTCCCTCATTTGCTAATCTCTACACATGGAAAATAGGCACTCGGTAGGATCGGAGTATAATGCATACGGATGATACCGCTGTGTGTGCCTTTCAAATCATATCCAAATATCTAAATACGAATCGCACTTCAGGGAGAACAGCCTTTGATGTATGGACTGGTTACTACGGCAACTATAACGCGATTATACAGTCATGTTAACTGACGGTGTCTTATTCTTATATCACTTTCCAAGTCCAGCACATATGCATGTTATGGGTGGTAACGATAATGTTCTTCTTAAAAGCCACACGAAGGTTGAAAATTACCCCTCCCCCATACATTAAAGGGATAGTTGAGTTTTGGTAGAGAGGGCGCTAGACTACTTATTTTTTTTGTGAGGTAATGAAAAACTGAGTGTAAATTATGAAAGAGAATAATAATTAAATAATACAATCATCTTTATTTGATCAAAATCGGTTCAGAGACGGCTGATATATCCATAAATATAACAATTTGTAATAAACCTGGGGCCCCAGGTTTATTAGAGAATTTTGAACCAGCCGTTACAAATTCAAAAAAATGCTTCCTCTTTTCAAAAAGTTACAAAATAGGTATTTAAATAGTTGTTGGTTATTTCTCTATCTAATCACTATTTCAACAAAGCATCACATGCACAATATTTTATTCAAAATGGATGAAACCGATGAGTGTTTAGAGAGCGGCCTCTTACGTTGTAACGGCTCTTTTTGAATGATAACATGATTTTTACTACGTCATTTGTAATTTTGTGTTCCTTTCTAGTTATAACTATTAGATTGTAATGTAATGATGCAGGTTTTGGTTACTAAAATTCAGTTTCACCAAAACTGTACTCTCCTTACCAGAACTCAACTATCCCTTTAACATATATAACCATATCACAGTACAAATATAACAATACACTATTAATACAGTATTTATCTACGAACGAATAATAATATCATATGTTTGTAAAGACATAATTATACTTAACAGCACAAACATGTGTAGCTATTGGAAAATTAACTTGCCAATTACATACAATGGATATGATGAACTCAAAAGAGAGGTGTAGCGTGTTCGGACTGATTGGGGCATGAGGGGGGGTGGGGGGGGCACACACAATTACTGGGGGTGCACATCTTATATATTTCCATATATCCCCTTATGTTGCATTTTGTTTTCCTTCATATTATTGGGGGGAACGTGACGTGAACCCCACCCCCATCGATACGCGACTGGACTCACATACAGTTTATGATTGTTCTTTGTGTAAAGGAAGATAATGGTGTTTGCTGCTCTGCTTCTTTTCAACACTCATACGATTAACATTTCAAAGTTGTGATTTTAGTGTTGTAATGCTGTTTTGTTTTATTTTATATAAGTCATTAGACGAACTAAACTTTGGCGTTTAAAAAATAATTCTTAAGCCCTTTTCCCAAAGATATGCTAAATATAAACAATGTTTTATTACTGTTATACAATGAACTCGATTCATGTTTCCCATTGGCGTAACTTTTATATGAAAGAATTAAAGGGATCTAGTAACTTTGTTGACATGTGCAAAAAGTGATGAATAGTTGATGCAATGTATATTATTGTTATCTCATATGTCCACAGGGTATTGTGTGAAAATTTCAAGTCAAATGGACATTGCATGGCCAAGTAATGAGCGAAAATGCAAAGTGATATTCAATAACTCACTGCACTCACTTTGTACACAGAAGAAAAACTCGCCCGGAGTTTTTCTTATCTGAATACTTCGATCGTACATATCTTTTTAACAAAAGGAAAATTTGAAAAACCGAAACCTGTCCCATGATTTTATTTTTAATACGAATACAATAAGGTATGAGGGAACCGCTAGAATTCCAATTGGATTTTGAGTATTTGGACAATGTTACTTAGTCCCTTTAAATCACAATATAGTCGTCACTAAATTAAAGGGGTAGTTTAGTTTTGGTAGAGAGGGCGCTGCACATCACAATTTTTTGTGAGGTAATGAAAAACTGAGTGTCGAATTTGCAAGAACATGCAATTTTAATGGCAGAATAAACTTTATTTGGTCAAAACCGGCCCAGAAACGGCTGAAATATCAATATATATATCTGATCCTATAATTATTTGGGGCCCAAATAATTAGCTGAATTTTTCAAAAAAATAAAAAAATGCTTGCACTTTTTCAAAAATTGTCAAAAGCGTTTTTTAAATAGTTGTTGATGATCTCTCTATTTAATCATTATTTCAATAAAACATCACATGCATAATTTTGTATGAAAAATGGTTGAAACCAATGCCTTTTTAGAGAGCACCCTCTTGCGTTTTAATGGCTCTTTTTTATGATAACGGGTTTTTTTGCTTAGTCGTTTGTAATTTTGTATACCTTTCGAGCATGGTGGAGTTAAAACTATTAAGTTTATAATGTTACTGTCCATGTTTGGTTACTAAAGTTGAGCCTTACCGAAACTAAACTACCCCTTTAAAAAAAGGGAACCATAGTACAAAGTATCATTTCAGTTAAAGATCTAGAGTAACCCCGCATCAGTACCACCGCCCGCACGCCATATCCCCGCTTCACGCCTAGGATGATCCCTGATACGCAGATTACTTTATTATAATGCTCTCAGAAAAAAATGTTATTATTTGAAATACATACATTGTCTGATGTATCAACATTCTCGAAAGTTCAAGTTTATTTAAAATAATGTAATATTTTATGAAAAAAATTTGTCATGTAACACGATTTCCTGACATTCCTGATCCTAGTCTCACCTTTGAGCGCGGGACATTGTCAGCCATGGTCTGGTAAAACTGGTCATCTAGTCTGCCACACAAGAGCACAAAGCTGAATAGACCTGGCATGGTCAAGATGAACTGCGCAAGGTCCCGGGCTGGTGAGGGGCCGAGATGGGCATCGTTCATTAGCAGCAGAGTTTTGACCTTTATACAATATATAATTGACAAATGGAAATACAATGGAGATTATGATGAATATCTCCCAAGGTTTGCATTATTGAAAATTGTCATTAGGTCTGTCATCACACAGAGCAAAATTACGTAGCTCCGCCATGGACTGGATGCATTCTGCAATGTCACGTGATGGTGAGATGCCAAGTTTGAGCTTCGTGCTGGATGGGTTTCATAATGGTTTTTGCCGTAATTCGAAACATAATGAATATAAGGGAATCCAAACGGATGTCATTACTGTCTCTCTCCAAAGTGTTCATTGTTGACAATGAGACAATGGTGACTAAACCTGTGTAATTGATACCCCAGGCCTTCCGCATAAAATCTGTAATAAGATCTCTTTGTGAGTATAAGTGACTTTACATAATGCAGTAATTGAGTCGATTATGACAACTTTTTAGAGAGTTTACATACGGTTACACAGTAAAATATGTTCGTGTATTGTATAAAACAACTACTGAATAATTATTATAAATGATACAGACATGCATGCTATTGTGACGTGAGTTTTCCCTTAATTAGGTGGGTTGTGTATACAGTCAATGGGTATTTCAGAAACTCGTAGGGAACGGGTAAACTATCATGGCCTTCCCTGTCGGAAAGAAAACACTCATCCACAGTATGGTCCACAATGTTAAACATTAGAGTTTTCACAATGTGAACGAAATCTTCAATGGGACCACATTGTCGTCACAGGATGAATTGCCTGCCTTCACAGTATGTAAAAAGGTGTACTCACACTGTGTATCTCACCAATCCCACAGTGTGTTCACAATGTGAGTTGGCTTCCACACAGTGAACAAGCTCGAATTCAACATTGTAGTTCACACTGTGAGACATAGTGTGTTTACACTGAGTTCACACTGTGGATGTGTGTGTTCTTTCCTGCAAGGTTATATACAAACCGTTCACAAATTTACAGCAAGCTAATATTGCACACATTCTGACATGCATGGAGCAGAGAGGAGGGGCTCTCTGCCATCACCATGCTCAATTTCAGGAAGTATAAGCTAAACCATTAGTTTGGTGTACACGTAACCATTATTCAATTTTGATTTAAGATACCACGCTGGATTTATGTTCGCACGCATCGCATAATTCCCTTACTAGTACGTGTTATATTTTCTTAAAACCCACCATCATGACCATGGCGAATATAATCTAAAGGGGGCATGTACATCATATGTGATTATAATATGCACTTCTTAGGAATGAGAATTGTATTGTTTAGTGCTAACTGGTTTCGGCTTGCGTGAATCACCACCCACCGTATGACCCCTACAAATATAAACAATTAATAAAAATAAATGTATACATATATACTAAATACATACATAAAATACAACTAGCAACAACACACACATTAATACAAGGGTAATATGAAGAAAAAAATGAACGCAGAAATCAGTATAGTGACAATACAGATTAATGTTAGGCGTTACACATGCCGATAGTGAAACACACCAAAGTGATATTTTCTTAAGGAAAAGTGCAGTCTGAATTTGTAACTGTATTTAATATTACCAAATAGTGATGTTACATCACAGGAAGTGCAATAACTAATAATGCTGAACTTTTCGAAAACAAAATTGTAAACCCGTATTAAACTCACAAGGTTGTTTTCTGTCCGCATCCCAATGTATTACCAGTAATATAGAAATAAGGAGAGTGAGTGAGAATACCTGTGAGTGAAGCGCTTCACGAGCCATGGTCTCGTAGAAGGCATCGTGCAGCTCCACGTCATTCAGGAGCAAGACACGTAGACTGGTCATGGAGCAGAGAGCATGGGCATAGTGCTGGGAAGCCGAGGCATTGAGCTTGTCTGCATGATGGCTGATTATCTTGACCTGTATGGGGTAAAACAAACGATAATTGTAATGCTAGATTATTTAATTTCAAATTGTGCAGCACACGCATTATATGATGGTGAGGCGCTAATATCGTCTTCAAAATGTTAGATTTCCTGGACCTGCTTGGAGTGGACACGAAGTGTTCATTTTGTATTAATTTCTGATTTCCATGTTCTAAATTCGTAGTATACGGAGACCGTTCAATAGAAAAGGGGCACGGGAATAGTGCTGATGCACAGAACTTGACACCATGACGATGACTGATTATCGCGACCTGCATGGAGTCAAACATGATTATTGGTTCATTATAACTATATATGTAAATTTCCACTTCACATAAATTATGATGGTGAGGCAATTAGTTTCTTCGCAGGCACTGATTTTCTCACCTGTATGGAGTAGACAAATGTGATTTTTTTAAAATTTATTTCATGGTTCCCAACTTCCCATGTTGTAACTCCATAGGGGACTGGCCAATCAGCAGGAAGTACGAGAATAATGTCAAGATGCTGAAGCAAAGGGAAAGTAAAATGGTAAATACATGTTGAATGTGTAATGTACATGTTTACGCGAATTTTCAGGGATCTGCATTAATCTAGAAAAGAATGTAAGCATGTGGATATAAATTAAAGTCATATTTCGATCTGGAAAAAAAAGGAGTTAATTTTAGGTAATGGCCACTTTGTACATAATAGACAAGGGACCTAGTCACGAATAAAAGAAGTAACAACAACACAAAGAACACCAATATAAATGATATAAGTACTAATATTGCTAATAAGTACTACTTCTACTAGCATGACTAGCATGACTAGTAATAGTAATAATGGCCAAATGTAGAGCGCAGTCATGTCTGTCGCGATGAAACAATCCTGCCGCTATATTACCAATGGTCATCAGATACAGTTCTAAGTCGCAAACAATGCCCGTACTTGTTCAACTCCCCGGGGAGCATATACTAGCCATGTGCTGCTGATGGTGCAAGGCTAAATAACATCAGACCATGGTACACTTTTGTATTACTGGGTAGAGAGCAGTAATTCAGCTACAAAGTCTTGCTGACGAACACAGATGCATGGGCATCGATCTGTTTTGAACTCGATCTCGATTAGAAGTCAAGTGCTTATCCAATCGTACCACAACACATCTGAGTCACAAAGGTACTGGTATGTTTTTGAGATGTTGTAGCATCTACTTTTAATCTGTATATGAAAGTATTGTATGCGCGATGTACATTCAGCTAGCGTAGGGTTACAATATTATGCAGTAAAATTACCTTAGGGTTAGAGTTAGGGTTAGGGTAACCAAAATACATGATATAGATATACTATAATAAATATTCTTATAATATAGACTATTATTATTGATTTGTGTGGTTAATGTAATCTGCACTTCCCACATGTACACATGACAGTCTAAACGAATTCGTTTTAAAAGTAGTTGTTGCTTTATTTAAACAATAATAACGAGAATATTCTATATATGAAGAGCTAAGTTCCAAAAGGCGCTAGATCCACTTTCCATACAAATTGAGTTAACGATATATCTTTATTGATAAGCTACGAGGCTATCTAGTAATCTACATTTTACGACAAATTACTCACTCAAAATCAAAATATAGAAAGTTCAATTTGTATGTTCCTATAGACACGTGTACAAACATGGGCAAAGAAACCTATTTTCCTCGAATGTTGAACAAGTGGATACCGGGCATTTTTTAAGGAAGCTCTTCATATATCTTTGGTAGATCAGTTTTTAGCGAAGTCATGTATCGGGGAAATGGTGTGTGATGGATGTGTTATTGTTGTTGTTGAACGTACAAACACATATGGCAGTCACCAGCACCCAATTCAAAGTTCACTAATAGAAATAAAACAGTACAACGACTGAATAATAGAATGTCCACACAAGTGATATGGAATTTGAATGACGTCATTATTGAGAAGATAAACAAATGTCCGAAAGGTGTATTGCACGATCAATAATTAATGTCCATGGCAATTAATTTTAGTGTTCAGTTGTCCTGAATGAAATGCGCGTCCGCTGAAGAGATGAGGACGAGAGTTCAAGGAGATGATTGATGAAAGAGAACTGCAGCGAGATCGAGTTCGAAGACGATGAAGGTGATGATCGTCGATATTCATTATGTTAATTCAGTTCCATCGTTGAACAAGCACGTACGATGTGGCTGCGATGATCTCCGGCGTGTTGCCGTGGAGAGAAGCTAGCCTAAACGCTGTGCTATAAACGTGTCCGATAGATAAAACAAAAATGATGAACAACGAATTGATGAAGGTCCGAAGGGCTCGGTAGATGAGAAGGATGATGATGTCGAAGAAGACTAAGAAGAAATGGTGATAGTTTAACGCCCCATGTCGGTCGGCGGACTCTCCCTTGATGCGAAGAAATGAAGACTACCATGGGTTAAATGGTAACTCCATGTCGATGTCGAAGAGGAGAGGAAAAGAGCGGAGGTGTTGCTCGGATGAAAGTCAGTTGAGAGAGTGAGAAAGCATGGCTTGCATGTGCTAGTGTGTATGCAGTAAAAAGCCACGAGGTCCAGATAGGACAAAGAGATGTTTATCTCAGTGAAGAAAAAACAAGACCAGAGAGCTAGGCAGGAAATGACTTCAGCCTTATGTAAACAAAATGAGGTAAAGTTTCACTGGTAGGGGATGAAATAACCATGCTGGAAAAAGTGTGCTGTTGTATGCATGGTCTATTGTTCAGACTGTAATTAGGTGAATCGAGTCACTACAAGTTGTTTAACAGAAAGGGCAACCCTGTTGAAATAAAACGTTAATAAATACACTAAATAAATATTATGGTCCGACTTTAATTTACGTTGTTAATCACGATGTTAAAGAACGGTTTTCCTGCCTGGAAGGTTAAACAAAAATTGCAAAGGTATTGTATATATAAAACTAGATATTATATGTCTTACGTGTGACGATGATGTGACTGTCTCCGTGTCCATTGCTGCGTAGAACTCCTCGCTGTATGACCCGCAATCATGTATGCAGACAGTGCGTAGCTTGTCATGTGTGAAGATGTTTTGAGCTGCGGTGCGTGCCAGCATCTTACTCTCAGGGAGAACAAAGATGAACAGAGTGTCCTAAGGCATGAGGTAAAACACGGAAGGCAAATAATGAGAAAAGTATTATGTACCATGCATTCAGCATCTACAGTATACACGATGTACTGCTATGAAGAGAACCCGGATGAGAGGCGCACAATATGCCATGACATTACGTTTCACTAAGTTAGCCGTGATCTCCACCACGGTGGAAATCAACTCAACCATTTTAATAGCTTTCGTCAACATTCCATGCCCTGTTAACTGCCCCCCGAGACCTAGTGGTATTATAGAGATAATCTCCTCCGGTTACACGCAGTAAACCGATAAGAACGGTGTAAACGGTGATACAATTCTACTAGAGGCACGAATCTCTCAACCTCTCCTCAGGCCTGAGAAGCGGTTATTTTCTAACTTGGGTGAAACGTAATGGAGATTATACATTGTTATTCTTAAATAAACGATAATACGGTACGCATATTATGAATGAAATTAAATATAAATGATGACATGCATCAGAGTATCCGGGAAAATATCGACGAACATAGTATCCTAAGGCATAAGGTTAAAAAAGGAAGAACAGTCATGAGGGATGTATTATATACCATGCATTCAGCATCTACAATATACACTATTTAATGCAAAGGAGAACCAGGATGATAGACGCACACTTTGTCATGGGATTATACATTATTATTATTATAATTAACAATAACAGGCATATCATGAACGACATTACACATCAATGATGACCAGATTATCCTGAGGAATGAGTAAATCAAACAGGGATAACGTTAAAGAGGGACGTACCCAGTGTCATGCATTCAGCATCTACGATAAACAGTATTAAAATGCTGTAATGGAGAACCCGGATGAGAGACACCCACTGTGTCATGGAATCAGACATGTTATTTGTGTATTAAAGGGTAGTTCAGTGTTGGTAAAGAGGGCTATTTGGAAGAGCATGTAATGTTAAAGATAAGACTTGGAATCCTACATTTAATCACCGATTAGCACAACAAAATCGATATCATGCCTACACTTTTTTTTTTATCATGCCCGCACTTTTTCGAAAATATGATTTTTTAAATATTTGTTAATGATCTCTCTATTAAATCATTATTTTAACAAATTATCTCATTCACCATTTTTTTTTTTTAAATGGTTAAAACCAAAAAGCGCCCTATGGGTTAGATTTTGATGAACACATTATTTAACTTTATCGTTTGTAGGTTAGTCTACAATTCAGGCATGGCATAATTATAACTAATATGTCGTAATGTGTGGTGTTATTCGTTACGATTACTGCAAGTATGTTTGGCCGAATTTGTAATATTCCTTTAATGAAAGCACTAATTGTAATATTGTAAATGATTAAAATGATAATAAGATAAGTATGACGCATGACGTACGTAACAGCTATTGCCCACATGCTGATTCAAGTGATTTTTTCTGTTTCCATACATTTACATTTTTGGTGATAATAGTTGTATTCACTATCATACTAAAAATGTTAACCACAAAGTGCGGTGCAGGTCACTTACCGCGGCAGAGGTGTCCAGGGAGTAAAGATGGGCGGCAAACGATCGCTTGTTGTTGAGCCGTAAGCTTCTCTGAGTGAGTAGGGTGCGTGTGATTGGAGATGTGATATCCTTGTCAGGACATTCGAAGGCGACCCGGACGATGAAATCTCGATTCTTGGTATTATCACGTAGAAACTCCAGCGTTGCTTTACCTACGTCGTTCCCACGTGCGGCGAGGAAGTACCAGATATATTCGAACTTGTCCATGTCTTCTTTACTCTTTGACAGCAAATCTCTCAACAGCTTCTCGAATTCTGATGGATCCTTCTGGTAAACTGATGCGAGGTACAGAGCACCAAGATGATCTTGGATTAATTTGTGGGGGAAGCGGAATTCGTCAATGACAAGTGTGCCTTCTCGCCTACGCATTTCAAGCGGTGCTCTCCGCTTCTCCGTTGTAAGAATGCCAACTTTCAACGCAGTGCCGATTGACTCTGACAACTCGTCGCGAGTCTCTTTGTCAATGACAAGGTCTCCCACTAAAGCTCCCTCGTAGGCGATGCGACCAACTTTTTTGAACGAGCAGTCGACTTTGTCCAAGCACTCCTTGTAAGCGTCGTTTGACTTGCGTTGAGAGACATGTTCCAGCATCTTCCCTGCAAAGTGTTCCGTCAGCGTCGTGACCATCTCCTCAACGAGTTGAGACACCGATTGGAGCTTTCTGATCTTGCCTTGCTTTGATGTGTCACGCCACATGTGACACATCATGGCAAGGAGGATGGGGTAAGAAGCTAACGTGGAGGTGAACACTCCTCCTTCTTTGCTGTCTTCTTCGAGAAACTGCAACAGGCTTGCACATGCTTCCTGATCGTCCGTGGCAGCTCTAGCATCCTTCCCAGCAGCCTGGCCAGATTTTGTCGTACACTGACCATCTATTGGAGTAGCATGATCGTCCTTCGCAGTTATGTGATCTAATTTGAAGAACCTCGACACAAACTCTCTCACACTCGCCTCATCAAACCCTTCAATACTAACACACGTATACAGTTGCCTCAGTTTCTCATCACCAAGGATTTGATCTGCCCGCCATGGTCGAGTGGATACTACCACCACAGACTCTTTGTACTTCTCACCCCTCATGATCTGGACCAGCGGGTTCTCTGGGTCACTCTTAGTGATGTCACCAATATACTCATCCAGGCCGTCGAAAAGGAACGCAGCCCTGTTTTGGTTTCGTCTTATATGCTCATCCAAGCGCGGCGCACAGTCGTTCCCATCAGACAGATAGCTTTCGACGAGATTTCCTACTGATTCATGGCGCGCCACCTCTACAAGCCGGATATGCAACATTAGTTTGTTAGTCTTCAACTCCTTGCCAGCCATCCAGTCGTGGACTAGTTTCGAGAGAAATGTCGTCTTCCCCACACCAGCTTCTCCAACAAGAAGAACTCGACGTCGTGGTGCTCCTGATGATAGCATTTTGTGAAAGTTCTCCTGAGAAAGCCGTTCTTTTGTCATGCTACTTAGATTTGTTTCCCTCGAATCAAAACCCGTTTGGAAAAACCCAGGCATTCTGCCAGTAAATGTTTCACCCTTTGCGTTCCTTGTCACGGGGCCTTTAAGAAGGGACAGGTTTGTGTAGATGGAATGTAAGTCAACTTCAGAGTCTGGATTTAAGGGGTCCGTCTTGACCTTCCCCAGGAATATTGAGTAGTGGTTGCAAAGTTCTGCCCTGCACGTCTTCTCCTCGTCTTCCGTCAGCAGTAGGGCTGGATAATATTGACAGAAAGGGCGCACATAACACTTCGTACATACATAACCCACTTTTAATGAATTAAAAACTAACTGTTAAGAGAAAATATACACTGTTGGTCATATAGTTGGAATATTTTTAGATCCAACTTTTTTTCTTTTTCTGTTTTTTAAGCCTAATGAATCACTTTAGACTAAAAATAATCATTACATTATGTTTCCAAACTACCAATGTACAATACATGGTAGCCATGGGCGTCAACAGGCGGGGGACGGGGGGACATGTCCCCCCCCCCCCCCCCCCCCACTTTTGAAAGTGGAGGGGATTGCCCCCCCACACTTTTTTTCATAAGTGTATACATTATGTATGTTTGATTCCATAGATTTCATAGATTTCATTCTGACATACATGTATATGTGAAATGTCTGTCTCAGATATGCACCAAATCGCACAATTTCAAGCCCAAATTTGCAAAAGCTCCCTACAGTGGGAGGGGGACACCCCCTCCAACACACTCCCCCGCTCGGTCGCTTCGCTCCCTCGCCGATGTCCCCCCCCCCCCACTTTTGAGAAGCTGTTGACGCCCTTGATGGTAGCATGAATTTGCATTAATTAATTGATTCTTTTGTTTTGAGCTTTGAAAGGCAGGACCTTTGATGATTGGCCCCTTTCCTTCTCCAAAGCGTATATCTAACAAGTCATCGTTATGGGTCATTTCTCAAAGTTGGCCGTGAGATTTTCAACCAAAATTGGCACAGAGGCTCTCGAGGCCACACCCGGTCCAATTCCATTGGCTACCCGCCGAAAGATGCTTGTGCTCCACCAGGAAGGGGTGTCAACAAGCAATGTCCACTATTTCGTTGGACCATCGCAGGTTAAGGTCTGTAAAGTCCTTAGATGTCATCGAGAGAAGGGTCAATTAAAGCCAAGATTATCTCTAGGACGTCTACGATTGACCACCAGAATAGATTATCGCAAATTGCTTAAACTGTGCCGTAGAAACCGGAAATGCCAAAAAGGAGCCTTCGCCGACTATGAAGAAAACACTATGGAATCAACGCCTTCCACCAAACTGTACATCAGCAATCTCTCTATCATGGTAACATAGCAAGACAAATTACCCAATACCATGGGAGCCCAGAAGATTTCCGCCTGAACACTAGAGATTTGTCATCTTAATGGGTACGAACCATAACATCCTTGACCAAACAGATGGAAGACAAATGGTTCGCCGATTACGTGGCGAGAAGTTCCAAGTTGTCTGCATTCACTAAACGACTTGAGTTTGTGACGTCCCAACAGTGGTATGGCTCGTACTCATTAAGATGACCTATCACTAGTGTCCAAGCGGCGATCTTCTGCACTCCCTAGTCCAGGGACGTCCAGTAAATCTCGGTTACATGGTATTGGGTGGACGCTTGGTAGTTTGTCTTGCTATGTAACCATGTTAGAGGGATTGCCAATGTACAGTTTAGCGGAAGGCGTTGATTCCATCCATATCCATAGTGTTTTCTTCATAGTCGGCGAAGGCTCCTATTTGGCATTTCCGGTTTCTACGGCACAAGTTAAGCAATTTGCGATAATCTATCCTGGTGGTCAATCATAAATGTCCTACAGATAATCTTGGCTTTAATTGACCCTTCTCTCGATGACATCTGTGGACTTTACAGACCTTAACCTGCGATGGTCCAACGAAATAGTGGACATTGCTTGTTGACACCCCTTCCTTGTGGAGCACAAGCATCGTTCGGCGGGTAGCCAGTGGCATTGGACTGGGTATCGTCTAGAGAGCCTCTGTGCCAATTCTGGTTGAAGATTTTACTGCAAACTCTGAGAAATGAACCATAACAATGACTTGTTGGACATACGCTTGGGTCAGGGAAAGGGGCCAATCATCAAAGGTCCTGCCTTTCAAAGCTCAAAACATAAGAAAAAATTAATAAATGCAAATTCATGCTACCATGTATTGCACATCGGTAGTTGGGAAACATAATGTAATGATTATTTTTAGTCTAAAATGATTAATTTGGCGCAAAAAGCAGGAAAAGGAATAAAGATGGATCTAAACAAAAATATTCCAACTATATGACCAACAGTGTAATTATTACATTGTTCAAAATATGCAAGAAGAACACATTTTGGAATGATATTACGTTTGCGATATCGTAGTATGAAGGAAAGACGAACAATATTGACGTTAAGCCCCAGTCCCATACTCAGGGTCTGCACGGTGAACCGCTTGAAGTGTGAGAAAATCGTTGGGGCATAGAGACAGTTTTGAGCCGTTTCAAAACTGTCGTTGTGCTTTCACGAGTCACGGCGTTCTTCGCGATACATAACGGATTATTCGAAGAACAAGAATGACCTACAACGACTTGCACCGACCTAAACAATTTCCTCCACGAATGCTAATCCATTCACCGTATAAATCGCTACAATGTTACCGCAACTTTTTTCTACGACGATTTTTCTACCGCCATGATGGTGAAAGACAAAAGAAAAACGAACTGACTCATCGGGCAGCAGCAAAGAAGGACTATTCGTTCTGCGTCTCTGTATTATTCTTTCAAATCCGTTGTTAAACCGTGGCCAAATCGAGTCGATTCATTTGAGTTAATCGTTTGGATTTGTTGCAGTTCGCCGTGAAAAACCCGAGAGTATGGGGAATAAATAAATCCAAGATCAATTTCCCTGACTGGCTTCGTCTCAGTTTACTCTTGTACATTTGTATACATTATGTGGACTCCTCTTGTATACCAAATGTCAACAATTAATGAATAAATAATAATATATGGTGGTTATATTCAACGTATGTTATTGTAGATTGTGAACTGTACTTACGACTTAAAATATGTCGACTTAAGGCTCCCCGCTGGATGCTGTCAGCAACTTGAATCATGTCAGCATTTCTCAGCGCGTTGACTAGTGTGGGAATCATCCTCGAAGATTCGACCCCTTCAGACCACGTACGCAGCATGAGTTTGGTACCATCAGTTGTCTCGTGAGCACCCTTCACATTGGTCGCGATGAATCTTGTAATCTCGGGTACAGAGAAGCCAAGTTCCTTCCCCAACTTCTCGATCTGACTGTTGTAGGTGGAAGAGTCTGCAACTTTGCATAATACATCGTCCATTTCATTTCGAGGACGTTTGCTCGCTGAAGCACTCATTCTGTACGAAAAAAAAATTACTTCATCATCATTACATTAAGTTGCAGCCAGTATAGATGAATGTTCCCTCCTTATAATGTATACTATGTTATTAATTATTTTGAACTAAACGAGTAAGGGTCAGATTCACAAGCATTTGAGTCTGAGTCAAAGTTAAAGTCACCAGAATGCGAAGTCAAGACGGAATCAGAGTCAGGCTCGAAATATATGCAGATGCAAATATTCACAAGTTTCTACATTGATTCCGCGTCAAAGACAGAGTCACCAGCCTAATAGTTCAAATCAGGGTCAAATCAGAGTCAGGGTCAACATCCGAAAAAGAGTCTAATAATTACTCACCAGGAGACACCAGAATCTGAGACCGAATTTTAGTCACTAGTCCTCAATTCTTAGTCCGGTTCCTCAGAGGAGGGTCAATTGTAGGACAATGAAACCCAAGCAAAATGTTGCTTTCATAGACTTGAAAAGATTAGGAGGAATGATCCCTAAAAGCTAGAGCATAATCGGACAAGAAACAATAAAAATATGGCTCTTTGAAGATGTCCATTTATTCCTTTTGGAAACTCAAATTGGCAACGCACTCTGATAAGTTTGTGGACTACTCCCAACATGTTTTGTACACTAATGTTCCTCTTTTTTTTTTTACAGTTTCCTTCATAGTCACACTTTCCATTCCCCCAACTCATGTATTATGTATAAATGCATTCTACAAAAAATATGTTGAAATCAAACGAAGGGTAAACATAAATTGACCACCAGGATAGATGATCGCAAATTGCTTAACCTGTGCCGTAAAAACCGGAAATGACACAAAGGAACCTTCGCGGTCTGTGAAGAAGACACTATGGAATCAACGCCTTTCGCAAAACTGTTCATCAGAGATCACTCTAGCATGGTCACCAAGCAAGCCAAACTACCAAGTGTCCACTCTAAACCATACAACCAAAATTTACCGGACGTCCCTGGACTACGTAGTACAGAAGATGGCCGCGTGGACACCAATGATATGTCATCTTAATTAGTACGAGCCATAACATCCTTGACCAAACAGATGGAAGACAGAGGATTCGTCGATTACGTGCGAGAAACTCCAAGATGTATGTATTCACAAAACGACTTAAGGTTGTGATGGCACACTGGAGGTATGGCTCGTACCATATCATGAGTGTTCACGCCGCCAAGTTCTGTTAGTCCAGGGACGTCCGGTAAATCTTGGTTGCATGGTTTGGAGTGGATAATTGGTATTATCACCTGACTTAGTAAAATACGCGTCGTTGATTGGCTAACACAGTCACGTGATTGCCATGTCAAGTTTGACTGTTACATGACAGATGCACTGTTAACCGGTTAACAGTGCATCTTCCAACCGGCGCTTATAAGGGGCCTACAGTGCCATATATATTCGATCCAAAAATAGATCGAAGTAAGTTACAAAATCTCTTCGAAGAGCACGTTGGTACGTGTTGTGGTACCACAACACGTACCAACGTGCGCTTCGAAGAGATTTTGTAACACATGGAGCGTGTATCAGCAGTAGTAAGAGCAGCCTTCGAACCCATAACTTTTACATGCATTATTTGTGTGAGTCCTGTGTATAGAACAACACAGTAAAGTATGCTACTCTAATTCCCTGGTTTTGCAGAGAGACGCGGCGAAAAAAAGGAAAGAGAGAGAGGGGGAGAGATATGTATAGTAAGGGTGAGGAGGGGTGGGAATCGGGTTTAGATTGGCGTACATATGGATAGTTCTACCAATGAGGTATACGGTTACTTTGTGCAGAGAATGAACGATATGTCATCGCTTAAAACAGGTGTCTAGTATAGCACCCTGTGGAGTGCTCAGGGGTCGTATTTGGGGAATGCGTTACATGGATTTACAGTATAGGAAGCTGTTACTCGATCAAAGTTTGGCAAAATATACTGTACATGTGTGCCTTTATTGGGAGTCACTCCTCGTGTCCCTTGTCCTCCAATTCGCCCCGCTTCCTCTCTATCTATGCGTTTTGTATTCTTTCAATCGACCGTCTTTCTCTTTTTAACACCCCAACCACTCTGCAATACCAGGTCTCTTGTATTCACACTACTTCATCGAAGACATGCAAGTTGTGTGTAGTACCAACTCCTACTTCCATGGTAGTACCAGGGATATGGGAGTTTTACTAATTCCATGGTAGTACCAAGGAGGTATTAGAAAGGCTTTCTAATACCTCCCTGATAGTACTAGTCTAGGATCTGTACCTGTATACACCGTGTACATCTTGTGAATCTGTCCGTACAGCTTCACAGTTCAGAGTGGTATTACGCGATATATTGGGGAAAGGTGTAACCAGAGTCCAGAACCTAGACTAGTACCCCCGCAGTCAGACCATATCCAACCAGAAATCGAGCTCTCCCATTGGGCAATAAAGAAGAAACGAAGGTTGTTCTATACACAGTGCGTTATTGTATGTCGTTCTACATACACAATTAATACACATGAAATGTTTGAGATCGATGGATGCTCACATCACTGCATGTCTATACACAGCAACACACTCATCAATGCATGGGTTCGAAGGCTGCTCGTATTACTGCTGATACATACACACATAAACACAAGCACCATAACACGTACCAACGTGCGCTTCGAAGAGATTTCGTAACTTACTTCGATCTGTTTTTGGATCGATTATATATGACAGTGTAGGCACGCCATAGGCGCTGGCCAATTGTTTACGATACAAATGTACACATACCGTAACGCGTATTCCGTATCGTACCGCTATACCATACCGTGTACGATACACGTATAATATCACTCATCTCGCGGGCACCAAATAAAAGAAGAAAAAGAGAGGAAAATCAGCGATTTCTAGTACAATTGAATCAGAAAGTGACCTGATAAACATAATCGAAAGAAACAATCGACAAATATTTCCAATAAAAATGCAGTGTTCTGATCATGTTGAGATATTAGTGCGGAGAGAGGGAAACTAAGTACGCCGAAGTCCTTTGTATATAATTCGACATCTAGTTCGTGTAGTTCTAGTTCGTGCCAGAATGCCTTGCTCCCAAGGGAGCAGAAAGTGCACGCATGTGCGAGTTGATTGTGAGTGTGTCCGATGATCGGGGTAATACAAATCATTGTAAAGCGCTTAGATGTGATTATCAATCATATTAGGCGCTATTAAAATCGAACCATTATTATTATTACATGTATTATTATACACGTGGCAGATTTTAGAAAATCAACCCATACCCCACCTACAGCATGAACCAGGTAGGCCCACACCCCTAAGTCCCCCTTGGTCGCCCTGGCTTCACCCCTAATACAGCAACACCAGTCTTCATCGTGATCAGGTGGTTCTTCACTGCAAACAAACGCCTACCTGAGATAGCATAAACAATATTTATCGGTTGCTAAGAAACCAAAATAACCGATGTTTTGTGCGCACCGTGTTATCATAATTGTAGACAGGTCGCGATGCATTAACCAAATCAACGCTCTTCATAATCTTTTATAATACTTTGTTATCAAATTCACGCTCTTCTAGATGTCCAAATGGCAAACGAAGTATAAAAGTGATTGACATAATACTGCTAGATATGTTTATAATTTTATTAAGTATCTACAATCCAAAATTAGTTTTAACAATGATATTCGCAAACAATAAAGTTTATATACAATACCAATAATTATAGGGAAACTATAAAACAAAGTGTAAGGATTCGTTCCATTAATGCGGTAAGTTATAATTATAATATAATCATTTAATCCGTTCCCTGTAAGATTCAGATATCCCTTTGACTGTACAAATAAACCAGAAGGTTCCCCTAGGCAAAGGGTAACAACTAATATAAAAAACAAGTTTTTCAGTGGTGAAAACATAGCTGAATTATCCATATATATAATTGAAAATAGCTATAATTGATTATAATTGAACATAGCTATAATTGATTCCAATTGAACATAGCTATAATTGATTATAACTGAACATAGCTGTAATTGATTAAAACAAGTGAATTTAAATTTCGAAGAAAACAAATCAGATTTGTTGATGAAGTGTTACCATGAATACCGTTATTTAAAATGTCCTACCTGATTATGACCGAAAGAGAAAGTCAAAACATAAAGTTTTACTGATAAAAGCAACAACACAGACATAAAGTTTTTGCAAGAATACCGATATTGAAAATGTTCTTGCTGATATGACTGATAATCAATTTCAATACCTACATTTCCACTAGAAAAAACACATACACACACACACACACACACACACACACACACAAACACACACACACGCACACGCACAGACAAACACTCAATTAATATCAATTATAATCTCCGGTGATTATTAAATGTAAACATAGTGAAACTCATTTGTCTCTTAGTCTTGTGGGTCCTTGGTCCAATCTACGTGTCCCCGAACCCCGGGTGTGATCACCAGGCTACAGTAGCATGAATATGGACAGAGATGCTAGTTAGAACAGCATGTGAAGCTCTTGATTATAATTCATCTCGTATCATTATGTGTTTCAAAGGAAATTATATTTTAAAGTATAATAAAAAATAATATAAACAAAAAGCTGCTTGTCCACTATAAAGGCAAGTGTAGTAAAATGTAAATCAATGGAGCCGCGAGCTATCGAATCTGGCAGATTCTTCTTCAGGCGAACGAATGACCTGTACAAATATTTACAAGTATAATAATTATAGAATTAAGTTGTTTAGGACCTTTCCAACTAAGCAAAATAGATTATCATTGTGACCTGAAACAAATGTTGGCAATCATGTTAAAGCAGGAACATAATTGGGCACCACTCTCTAGTAGAATTTTGTATTTCACTCGTATACGTTTTGATACATGGGGACCATGTAAGGCTCATTTCTATAAATCTGAGGTATTTTGCCCGCTTACCATCATACCAAGGTTTTACCTGACACGCAACGAAAACCTTTCCTACTTATAGTTATAGTTTTAGCCTAAATCTTATATGATTTTGTACGAATCTGATGTGAATTCACGCGAATGTGACATGCTTTTCCGAAATATGATACGCTTTTGTCCAAATATAATAGTACAGAAACTATAGGGGTGAAGATGCAACAGTCTAGCCAGTTACCTAAACAATCATGTTGCAAGAGTTTGAGAATAGTATAGCTATTATTGTAATATACATCATATATTATGCATTTGATGTAATTGGAAGAAACGGACACTCACTTGTATCAAGCATTGTTCGGACCTCGTTCGTGATGAGCAGGCTGAAAGTTGAAGTGACTATTACAATGATGCCGTGTTGACAAGGCTGGAGGCCAAAGTGACTAACACAATGATGCCATGATGACCAGGCTGGAGGTTGAGGTGACTATCGCAATGATGCCGAGATGACCAGGCTTGAGACTGAGGTGACTATCACATTGATGACACGATGACGAGGCTTGAGGTTGAAGTGTCTATCACAATGATGCCGCGATGACCAGGCTTGAGGCTGAGGTGATTATCATTATGATGCCGTGATGACCAGGCTTGAGGCTGAGGTGACTATCATAATGATGCCGTGATGACGAGGCTGAGGCTGAAGTGACTATCACAATTATGCCGTGATGACGAGGCTTGAGGTTGAAGTGGTTGTCACTATGATGCCGTGATGACAAGGCTGAAGGCTGAGGTGACTATCATAATGATGCCGTGATGACAAGGTTGGGGTGTGAAGTGACTATCACAATGATGCCGTGTTGACAAGGCTTGAGGTTGAAGTGACTGTCACTATGACGCCGTGTTGACAAGGCTGGAGGCTGAAGTGACTATCACAAGGATGTCGTGATGACGAGGCTTGAGGTTGAAGTGACTGTCACTATGACGCCGTGTTGACAAGGCTGGAGGCTGAGGTGACTATCACAACGATGTCGTGATGACCAGGCTGGGGGTTGAGGTGACCGCGGTGCAGGGGAACTGTGAAACGGTAGAATCGTATACACATTGTTACATAATGAATATAAGTTCTTAAAGTGTGTGCAATTCAAAGAAGCATGACACCGTTATCGTATCATGTTTATAGCTGATAGTTATAACTCCACCGTGCTCGAAAGGTATAGTAAGTTACAAATGACTTAATACAAAGCCTGTTATCATTCAAAAGGGGCCTTTAAAACAAAAGAGGGCGCTCTCTAAATAAGCATTTTTTCAACCATTTTTCATACAAACTTATGCATGTGATGTTTTGTTGAAATAATGATTAAACAGAGAGATTATCAACAACTATTTAAAGCCTCTTCTTAAATCTTTTTAAAAACTGGAACAATTATTGAATTTGTACAAAAAAAAATCATTGATTAGATCTGGGCCCCGGTTTTATTCCGATCGTATATATTTATCGATATTTCAGCCGTTTCTTAGCCGATTTGATCAAATAAAGTTTATTTTGTTATTAAAACTGTATGCTCTTTCAAAATTTAAACTCAGTTTTACATTATCTCACAACAAAGGTATTTCGTTCAGCGCCCTATACCAAAACTGAACTATCCCTAGAATGTAGACGGACATTGCTTCGGATAACGTATTTTAAGGAATATTGTAAACGGATATTCCATTTGTACTTCCCGAATAAAGCTTATTATTCAGGGTGGCCCCAAACAACGTAACTGGACAATTCCCAAAATACAATAAAAACATGATTGTGTTCATCGGACAGAGTGTCTTTTCCAATGAAAAATGATACCAAGAACAGTCATTTTGGACGAGTAGTTTTTGTTGTGGGATGTGAGACCATGTCAGGTTCCCATTTTGTCATTTGTTACCAAGTCACTGCATGATAAATCGCATTTTCTGTCCGTTATAGCATCGAGCAACTATGTCTATTGTCTCGGAACACAGCTGAATGCACACTAACAATGCCGCGAGTATTGCTTGTTGTTCATAGGGACATGCCTTGGCTATGTGTTATGCGCTATAAAAGAACTGAATATTATTATTATTATTATTGTTCGATAGTATGAAGGGCATTAAGAGCGATTTATCAAGCACCAACTTGGTAACAATTGACGAAAAGGGGAACCTGACATGATGTCAGTCACAGCGCCCTAAAACAAAAACTACACAACCAAAATAACTCTTCTTTGTATAGTTTTTCATTGGAAAAGACACCCTATCCGATGGACATAATCATTGTGTTACGTTTTGGGGGGAAGTGCCCCGTTCCGTTTGTTTTGGGCCACCCTGTATAGCAGTTGAAGTGGTAGAACAGTTTTGGTAAGGCTGAGCTTTGGTAACCAAAACCTGCACAATAACATTACAAACTATTAGTTATAACTCCACCATGCTCGAAAGGTACATACAATTACAAACGACTAAGTAAAGAGTCTGTTATCATTCAAAAAGAGACATTAAAACACAAGAGAGCGCTCTCTAAAAAAGCATTGGTTTCAACTATTTTGCATACAAAATTGTGCATGTGATGTTTTGTTAAAATAATGATAAAATAGAGATTATCAACAACTATTTAAAACCACTTTTGAAACTTTAAAAAAAAAAGTTTAAGCATTTTTTTTTTTTTTTTAAATACCATCGAATAAATCTGGGGCCCAGATTTCTTCCGATCAGATATATTTTTATTGATATTTGAGCCGTTTATGAACCACTTTTGATCAAATAAAGTTTATTATGTCATCAAAATTGTTTGCTCTTTTATTATCTCAAAAACATAATATAAAGCATTTGTTATCATTAATAAAGTCTTTCTTAGCGTTGAGTAGAGGACAAAGAGAGGGCTAAAAGCAAGTAACACAAACTTAATACAAACGTAAACACAAATATGTGAAATACATTATGATTGAGTATACACTTTGTTATGGGTCCATCAACAACCTACATAAGTCTTTTACATTCATAATGCGAACTTATATTGCGCATTTCTACAAAAACTATCAAAGGTGAAGGGTTTTGCTATATCCAGCCACATATATTAACCATCAGACAATTGCGTGTATTGGGTAATGTGGTAAAAACGCTTGGTACGTAATCTGAAAGTCGTAGATTCGATTACCGACCTAAGCACATACTGAACATTCAGAGGGGCATGACTGGCAAAATCCCTCTCACCCATCGCATCCGATATGTCCAACAATTATGATGTTCAATTGTCGACAATGGGATTTGGCGTTTCCCAATACTGCTATTGGGGATTGCAAAACTTCCCTTCTATGTCGACCTCAATATCTTAAAGAATAACAACGTTGGATGGGAAGTCACAGTAACCAACACGTTTGATAATGTGACATCCCAGGTGTCGGTGGAACCTGGTCTATCTGGTCCCCGTAGAAAAGGGGTAAATTTAGCCAAGGACATTTTACATACACAGCGGCGTCATATTGATACGCGATGTTATTACATGTACATTCATTCATTATGTGTGTACAAATTAACGGTGCTTCAAGACTTCTATCATGTATATTATAGCATTATACTGATTTTAACTTTGATTTCCAGGCGTCTCCTAACTTTATAGATATTTATTATCGAGTTGCTATATGCGTTCCGGAATGCTTTCCGATCGCATTTAACATCAACGGGTAGTAGGTGATACAAGTATTACATAACTTACTTTTGTTTTTGTTAGAAGGTAAACACGGTTATTTTTAAAGAAATTATCACTCATCATCACAAAGTCTCAAATATCACTGTTGGACTTCTGTTAAAGTCATACCTGTAAAGTGTCCAAATCCACGAAAATTACTTGGAGCTTCCTCGTTTCTCTTCTACCGTGTTGTTTAGCTTATGGTAAGAGAAGAATAAAATAGGGTTTGATTTTTTCAAATGTCCCTTTAGTATGAAGATAATTATCATTGAAAATCATTATTTTTAAAGCGTTAATCAACGCAATTGAAAAAAAGTACATTTGTCTTAGCTGAGAACGTCCGCATGCAGCACCCGTGAGAACATTCCGGAGATTGAACTTTGAGCCGAGCGAGTTCAAATTCCATGAATTATGTACTACGTGTGTAAAAATACACGGGTGCGAATATCTCAAACATCATTCATTACTACGACAAAAGTATGGCAAACCATCAGTATTCGGTGATAACTCAATATTCGTTTTTTTCACTAGGTAAACAGTGTTCGTTTTCTTTCAAACTTTCACAAATCTTTCAATTGTATTTTACAATGTTATTGATATAGATTGAAGTCTCAAATGTCATTTTGTGCAATATCTGACACTTTACAGGTATCACTTTAAGTTAAAGGGGTAGTTAGTTTTGGTAGAGAGGGCGCTGCACATCACAATTTTTTTGTGAGGTAATGAAAAACTGAGTATCGAATTTGAGAGAACATGCAATTTTAATGGCAGAATAAACTTTATTTGGTCAAAATCGGTCCAGAAACGGCTGAAATATCAATAAATATATCTGATCTTATAATTATTTGGGGCCCAAATAATTAGACGATTTTTTCAAAAAATAAAAAAATGCTTACACTTTTTCAAAAATGTTCAAAAGCGTTTTTTAAATAATTGTTGATGATCTCTCTATTTAATCATTATTTCAATAAAACATCACATGCATAATTTTGTATAAAAAATGGTTGAAACTAACGCCCTTTTACAGAGCGCCCTCTTGTGTCTTAATGGCTCTTTTTGAATGATAACAGGCTTTTTACTTAGTCGTTTGTAATTTTGTATACCTTTCGAGCATGGTGGAGTTATAACTATTAGTTTATAATGTTACTGTCCAGGTTTGGTTACTAAAGTTCAGCCTTACCAAAACTGTACTACCCCTTTAATGGATCACTTGGAATATGTGATATATTATCATTGGGTAAAACTAAATGCTTCAAACTGATCTGGTACAAACACAATCAGATTAACTTTTATGAGACTTTATCTATTTACCAATTCACACACGATTTCTTAAGTTTTTACTATCACTACATGATAATGCTGATTTATTTCAATAGACTGAAAATGTTTTGGAATAGTTTTGCTACACGGAAACAAACAAATAATACTCACTTGTCTCAAATAATGTTGGCATCTTGTTCCTAGCTGTACCTCAGGTGGTGATAACCAGACCATTCCTTGCCGCAGTGATGTTAACTGTATATGGACATCAGTAGTTAGACAAAAGAGGCAAGATAGATGTCGATGTTACAACAAAGATCAATTCCTTTCAAACGATGTCACGTTGTGCAGTGCTTTGATAAATACCACTTGTTATGAATTATTCCACGTGTTTGTGTCTTGAAGATAATCCGCATAGAGTCAGTTAACATAGTCGTTCTTGGAACCCGTGAGAAGACTACAAACAGAGATATATCAATTACTAATAATACTATATGTTTACCCCAAGAACCTTTATATAGCATCGCGTCATGTGATGGACGGGACAGTGACGTAGATGGAGGGGGCGGGGCTAGCCATGCAGGGGGTCGGGCAAGGCGGCCAACTCCCCCTCGCTCAAACCTTCCATGCGCTCCATACGTACATGAAATGTGTATTTACCTATTAATCAAAATGTTTGATTGGTTTCAATTCCTTTCGTTCCTGCCTAACCCAATTATCATTCGATGGCCGGCGGGGATGCAACTAACGTTTTAATGCATATCTGTCTTTCACCTGTATGTAATGGGCCCTTCTCCTATTCCCCTCCCCATCTCACCCCCCCCCCCCCCCCACACACACACACACCTCAGGTTTTCACCACTGCACCATAAACACAATGCATCTTTGAAGAGGTCATCGTCATCAAATAATTCTAGATTTTACCAAAAATCAAAGTCCCTTTTTTTCCTACCTATAAATATCAATAATCGCCTGCATATCGATAGCTGCGATACAAAACAACTGAGGCTAGTATGCTTATCGTTGCGGTTTTGTTTTCATAAACAACTAGATTCACATATATCGTGTCTCAAATTATGTGTACACTGTGTCGCTTTAATTTATGCTAGGTTTACACCATGACGTAGTGCGTCGTGATACTTTGACAATGTTTTCCTCTGTATTCAGGTTTTGTTAGGTCTTGCCAAGTTTTCTCACGGTCTATCACGGTATCCGTGACGGAGCGTGGGGGAAGAGCCCCTTCCCCTCACTGATAGTGCGTTTACACCATGTTCCTGGAGGCCGTGGCAGCCCCGTTTGTATACATTGGTTTATTTTAGAAAAAAAAACTATATTGATTTTTGTTAATTATTTTGCCCATCATACCTTTGTATTTTGTAAATAATTATGTTGAAAAAGTGTGGAAATAAAATATATCAAATATCAAATATATCAAAACGGGATGGACGTGAGACAACGCTGATGGGGGACGGAATGGGCAAACGTGACAGGCCGCGTTTGCCGTGGATGCCGGCCAGGTTTGTAAACAGAACAAAATCGATACAGAAAGGGCTAATTTATCAATAATTATATCTCTTTGGAATAATTTATGTGGGACTAACATTTACTCAACAATTAAAGACAACATCTATACAGAGCGTATCAAAAAAAGCGTTACACTTTTGAAAAATCTGACAAAACTACATTTCAAAATATTTAGAAGATTTGTTCATGTACATAGATGCCCAATAGTCTTATCTGTCAAGTGCCACTAACAAAACAAATTTTTCGTTCACGCTTGGGCGAACACTGACTGTTTTTGTGCAGAGTGTGAAAAATTACTTTCGTCAAATTGAAAGAAGAGGGAAAATGTAACCAGAAATCTGAATCTGAGTACTCCCATTCAAACAAATTGCTCTTTTGCATGAATTTAGGATTATGTTATTATAAAAGGCGTACCCAGGGGGGGGGGGGGGGGGGGGGTTAAGGGGTTCAACCCCCATTTTAACTGTTCTTGAGACCAAATGTCAGTGCTATCGACCTCGAAAAGTGCCAAAATATGTGGTTTCGGCCTCGAAACTTTCCACGACTACCACCCCATCCCCCCCCCCCCCCCCCCGCCCCTTACAGGATTCCTAACTACTGGGTCTGGGTCTCTGTCTCAAAAATTGAGGACCGGACCTGGCCTCGGTCTCGAAAATGTCGAAAATTCGCGTTCTTGGCTGCGAAAATTGTCTACGATTACGCACCCCCCCCCCCCCCCCCCCCTTCCGCTTACAAGATTCTCAACCACTGGGTCTTGGCCTTGGTCTCGAAAATTGTGGACCAAACCTGGCCTTGGTCTCGAAAATGTCGAACATTCGCGTTCTCGGCTTCGAAAATTATCTACGACTACCTCCCCACCTCCCCCCGCTGACAGAAATGTTTCTGAAGAAACCCCCCCCCCCCCCCCCCCTAAACAAAATCCTGGTTATGATAGTCTGGCAAAGAGCAATTTGTTTGAATGGGAGTACTTAATCGTACTGCTGTTTTAATTTTCCCTCTTCTTTTCAATTTGGCGCAAGTCATTTTTCACACTCTGGAAAAAAAAAACAGTCAGTGTTCGCACCAAGCGTGAACGAAAATTTGTTTTGTTAGTGGCACTTGATAGAAGAGACTATTGGGCATATCGACATGAAAAAATCTTCTATATATTTTGAAATGTAATATTGTCAGATTTTTCAAAAGTGTAACGCTGTTTTTGATACGCTCTGTATAATACTTTTAATATAGTGACTTGTTCTAAGAGTATAACAAACAGGTTTTTAAATAGTTTTTAAAGATCTCTCTATTGAACCGTTATTTAAAACAAAACAAATAATACAAAATAGCTGGGTGTTAAGCCGACATTCAACTTCACGCCTTTGGTGTGTGTCCTACAAAGCACTATACAGAAGGTATTATATTTTAATGCAATTAGTCGGCACGACCAATCTATTGTTGTAATTCTTCGCATTTAGACTAACAATGTCATGGAATAGCAAATGCTTGTATAATTTAGACAAATGGGTTGTCATGATAGGTCAGGAAATAACTACGATAGCGAATTTAGCCTTTGTGAATGCCATAATAGCTCTTTGGTTAAGCCTAGCGGACATCGAAATTGTAATTTGATAACAAGCTAGCTTATCCGGCTTGCATGAATATTGGCACAGGCGATAATATAGCGTGTATTTCTTATTGACATAATTTTGTGTTTATGACGGTTTGAGATATCAAAGGACCCTTCATTTTTCTTAACTAATATTTGCTTATACGATATCACAGTTCCATCTTTTACAGTGTTAACTCTCATATGAAGATAACAACAACAATGGTTATTGCGTGTCAATAACAAACTTAATATCATAACTGAGCAAACATTATGCTAGAGTCACATGACTATCAATGTTATCGTATAGGACTTCTCCAGGGTTCTTCACGTGGCGTCAATACAACAAGTAACTCGTTGATAAACCATACAGCTCCCGTCTAAATCACATACGCCAGTAGGGTGGCTGCTAGGTGGCATGCCTCCCACCCGTCCCTACAATAATTTGGAAACAAAACAATACTAAATGTAGATGGAAATGTTTTGAAAATACAGAGACATACAAAAGGTGTGCCAAAAATCAGGCGCACCACGTAGGTCATATACCGTGCAACGGGCCAAAATATTCACCGGGCTTTCCGTTTAGTGCCCCGTTCAGAAAAACACTTGCAATTGATGTAACGTGTACAATTATTGTAACTATTAAGTCAACAGCCAATTAGAATGGAGCATTTCAGCTGTTGCTATGATAGTTACAATGATTTGACACTTGCAACACTTTAAGGTGTATAATCCTGAATCCAAGTAATCCATATATTCATAGTGACAAATTTCACTAATGAATAACCTGATTAATATCATCATACTGTCTATGTAAACTACAAGGCTTACAAAAGAGCATACTAACATTATTTTGTATTGTCCCTACCAGATACTAGATTTGAACAAAACAAAATCTCTGTTTCTAAACCTATACATGTAAACGCCTACATACAGATAACGATACTCATCAGCTGAGGACGGGAAGCAAATTTGCGTGAGGTTTTGTTTTTGTCGTCTCTCAAGTTAAGTTATAATTTGTCACGTTGAGTCCATAGTAGTATGTGTTACTAAATTAATTTAGGCCTTCAAGTTATACACAACAAATACCATTTCTTCTTCTTCTAGTGTAGTACAGTCCACCTACTGGTGTATCGCTTAACAGTTATTTTTGTTTTAGTTTTTAAGAAGAAAGCGCTTACAAATACTTAATGTGTAAGTTAATGAAAAACTTAGTGTACTAATTGGAAGAGCATGTGGTTTTAAAAAGAAGAAAAAGCTTCGTGTTTCTACCCGGCATGGTAAGGCAAGTAATAACATTAGAGATATAGCAAATAAGTCAACATTCATGGATTTAATTAAAATGACCTTTGTTGCTGTGTCAGCCGATTCATTAAGCGTTTTTTAGGTTAAGAAAATATTTTTATGTCAAATTGCTCCCCCATTCCAGAAGTATGTCATTTTGTCTAACATACACATTTACAAACATATTATACATCAATGTTGGATGACTCGAGGCCGGCCTCGGCCTCGGACCCGGACACGAAGGTCGCGGACTCGATGAACGGTCAATGTTTGACGGCATGTTTGCCTGTATGAAGTGATTCCTTTTAATCTCTTGACTGAGTAATATATCAATTTCCTTTGGTAAAGAAAAGGAATAATTGTAAAATGAAAATACAAAATTTAAACAAAGAGTTGGACTCGGACTCGGATGGTCTGGACTCGGACCCGGATTGGGTGGATTCTGATACAATACTGATATAAATACGCGAAATTCATTATTAAGTTCGGCTTATAGCATGTATAGAGGGCGTTTCAAGAAAGTTACAAGCTTCAATAAACTTACGAAAAGTTTGCTGAAGGGATGAAAAACTGAGTGCCAAATTTGGAAGAGCATACAATTTAAATGACAGAATAAACTTTATTGTATCAACAATCAACATCGGTTGAGCTAAATAAAAAAATATCCGATCAGAATAAAACCCAGGCTTATTCGGTGATTAAACAATGATAGAAAATTCTTACATTTGTTCATGAAATGAAAAGAGTTTTTAAATAGTTGTTAATCATCTCTCTATTTAATTATAATTTTAACCAAACATCTGATGCACAATTTTGTATAAAATATGGTTGAAATCAATAGATGTTTAGAGAATGCCCTCTTGTGTTTTAATGGCTCTCTCTGACAGAAAGCAGTCTTTTTTCTTAGTCGTTTCTAATTTTATTATACCTTACGAACATGGTGCAGTTATAGTTTGTAATGCTACTGTGCAGGTTATAGTAATTGTTCAGTAATTGTATAGTTATTAAAGTTCAGTGTTACCAAAACGAAGGTATTGTCAGGCGATAATATATAGCGTGTATTTTATATTGACATAATTTTTTTGTTTATGACGGTTTTAGATATCAAATGACCCTCAGGACCCTTCATTTTTCTGAACTAATATTTGCCAATACGATATTACAGTTTGTAGCCGTCTTTTATAATGTTAACTATTCTACGAAGATAACAACAACAATTGTGACTGCGTGTTAATAACAAACTTGATATCATAACTTAGCAAACATTATGTCAGAGTCACATGATCATAAACGTTATCGCAGTTGAACGGAATTCTCCAGGGTTCTTGACATTGCGGCAAGACAAAAAGTAACTTGTTGATAAACGATAATAGCTCCCGTCTGAATCACATGTGCCAGTGGCGTAGCTACTCAGGGGTACGCTCCCCCTGCAATAATTTGAAGAAAAAAAATACCAAATATAGGGGGCCATCTATCATGATCCCTCTGATTGGCGTAGCGTCCCTAGCAACAACAGTTCCTGTAGGAACACTCTTTGCCTGGTGCAACTTTGACGTTGCAGCGGAAGTACTAATTACTAACAGCTAATGTATCTTTTTCCCTATGTATGTATGTGTCCACTCCATCGCAAATTGTCCTCTGTACAGTATGTGCAACCATATAGACGAACTATTTAATGCTACCTCTAATCGGCGTGGCATCCCTGACAGCAATAGTTCTTGTGGGGATCATTTCCGGTTGGATGTTCTTCAGATGTTGTCGTCGACGAGCTGCCCGTCTTCAGAGAGGGTTGGTTATGTACTACCCATTGTTGCTTTTCCCCCATTTATCCACCCCACACCAACGTTTCGGCTGCAGGTGCTACCATATATGAACGAAACTATATCATAATAATTCTGATCGGTGCAGCGTCCCTGAAAACAATATTTCCTGTAAGAACACTCTTTGCCTGATGCATCTTTGATATTGTTTCAGTGTCTACTTTTAATTGATACCAGCCAATATTACTTTCACGCCACAACCAATTTGAACTATCTATGTTTAACTTTTATAGACGAATCATATAATGATCCCTCTAATCGGCGCAGCGTACCAGTCTCACACCGATCATTCTTGTAGGATAGCTTCCAGCCTGATGCTCCTTTGGCGATGTTTCATTAATACCACATTATAATACCTACACTGCTCCCTCTTAATACCTATTTTATATATCCAACACGTGAATGTACGACAAAATATATTGATAAGGTCATGTTTAATACAAATCTACTAAGTCGTAATCAGTGAGAATATCATACTTATCTGATAAAACATTGTACAATAACTAGGAAGAAGAGCGAAGCTGTTACATGTACCATCAATCAATAGTTCCTTTCATTTGTTTTTCAGAAATACTACGAGCTACCGGACGGTGGTAAGAACTTAGTTGCAGCCGAAATCAATACAAAATATTGTAATCAACAACAAGTGTGTGATTCTTTCAAACGAGATCTGAAATATTAAACAAATGCAGATCTCGCATTTGTATCACAAGAAATTAAGGGTGAACGTTTCTATCGACCTTTTATTTCCATTTTTTTACCAGAAATACTACGAGGTACCGGGTCTACGTCCTAAACTATTACCTAGTCCATATATAGGAGTCTACTCAGGAAGACAATAACACCTACGAATCAATTGACGACACAAACAAGTCCAATATGGACCATACAGACTATACCCTAGACCATAACCCTAACGTCCTAAACTACTACCTAGACCACATGTGTTCCCCAAATGAAGACAATAACACCTACGAATCAGTTGACGACACAAACAAATCAAATATGGAACGTACAAACCATACTCATTTCAAAGAAATGTACGAAGAAAAAGAATTTGTTACAAACCCCGTAAAAGTTCGGATGAGCAACTATACTTGTGTTCTCGACCCCTTTGCGACCTCCAACGATTCTGACAAACTATCTACAGAAAGGGGAGAGAGTATGGACTCCGATAAACATGACTACGTTGACACTACATTCGATTTAGTCATTTACCATTCGAATTGATCAATGGTCATTCAAATTCAAAATTGGCTCATTCGAATTCGTCATTTTGCAATGGAATTCGTCCCGACTGGTCATAAAACGCACAATGTGAAGTTCGAATTCGTCATTGGTAATTTGATTTCAAGACTTAGTCGTTCAAATTCGTCACGTAGTGTGGTTGCCCTGGTCCATATGTATTTCACTATTGTAGCTCATACAATTCATTTCAAAATGAATAATAAGTGTTTCTAAAACCATCAACTGATCAAAAAACAATTCATTTCGATATTGCAATTAAAAAAACGATAACTGACCAAAGGTCTGATAGATTGATCGATTCATATACAATACATTTGTGTTGGGAGACACATTAAACATGTCAGGGGCTATGACGCCGTGTGTAAGTTACGCAAAATGTCGTAGGCTATCGAAGGGGTACTAGTAACTTTGTTGACATGTGCAAAAAAGTGACGAGTGGTTGATACAATGTATGTTATTGTTATCTGATATGTCCACTGGGTGTTGTGTGATAATTTCAAGTTAAATGGACGTTCTATAGCTGAATAATGAGCAACAATACAAACTGATATTCACTAACTCATTGCACTCACTTTCGGGGTCCAGTGGATTATTTAGCATCTGAACACTTCAATCGTAAATATCGTTTTAACGAAAGGGAAATTGGAATAACCGAAACCTGTCCCATGATTTAATTTTTAATACGAATTCAAAAAGATATGAGAGAACCGCTAGAATTCCAATTGGATTTTGAGGATTTGGACAATGTTACTAACTCCCTTTCATAAGTATATCTAATATTCGCTCGATGCCTCTTCGCTGGGTTGTCATGGTTGCCACATTTGTAAAACTTGTGGGTTACTATGCCATACCATGCAATTGTACTATTCCTTTTGATATGGAGATCAGCTATTATAAGCATAGATTGAAGCGGGATGGCTGGAACTATGGATTGGAATTAAACAGTTTTGTTAAAATAGTTATATCATATACAGGATTCTATCATTGCCTGATACCATTTAGTATGTTCCCGAGAAACACACAAAGTATTTTATGATTTAGTGTGGGCATACGGATTATGCAGAGCAGCCATTGTGTTCCTACATTTTGGCATCGGCGATTTATCTTTGAAAATATTATTGTGATGACATGAAAGACGAGTACAATTTGCACATTTGTGCCTTCTAAACTAAACCCATTCCCAACTTTCAGCCTCGACCACCGCCTCCCTACCCCCCCCCCCCCCCCCGCCCACAAACATGAATCTTGGTAATATTGGTCGTCCCTGACTGCAACCCTAATACTGCGACACCAGTCTTCATCACGATCAGGTGATTCAACACTGCAAAGTCCTGTTTACATCTCATAAAACGTCAATAAACCAACGCCTATTTGAAGATCGAATTTTATTCATCAACAATACCTGCTTTTAAGGAGCGTGTATTGTTTGCACCCTGTTTCTAATTTAAGAGAGCCACGATGTTTAACCCATTGTTATAAAAGTGTAATCTTTGTTATTACACTTACGATCTTGGTGGTTTTCAAACGACAAACAGACATTTAAATAATGCTATATATCATTATATGTTTTTGAATTTAGTCTCTATAATCCAATGAAAGTTTTTACAAAGATGTTCATAACCAATCATTTACATATTTTGCGAAATATTAATACTTTATGGGGAAAACGCCGCAATTAGTAAAATATTGTCCATTAAGTTTGTAATTTCAAATAATTATCTAATTTTATATTTTGTAATCCGTTCCCCACGAGATTATGATTTCCCATTGATTTTACAGATAGCCCGCAAGGTTCCCATACAAGGCAAGGGGTAAATTAAAATATCAAAAAAAGTTTTCAGAGATTATAATTAGTGAAGCCATTGTTTTTCTACATAAACATGATACAGGTATCGGCGATTCATCTTTGGAAATGCAACGGTGATGACATGATAAACGTGTCTGACGTTCATGTTTGTACCTTCTAAAATGGACCCGTACCCCACCAACAGCCTTATTCCACTTAATTCCCGCACCCCCTCCCCCACCACCCTAAAGACTCCTTTGTCACCCCTGCCTTTACCCCTAATACCGCAACACCGGTCTTTATCGTGATAAAGGTCTTATCTACTCTGCAAAGTCTTGTTTACACCTCTAACACGAGCCTGATATTGGAGATATTACAAATTATATTCCACATACTAAGAATCTTGCTCTACGATTGGTCAAAAGTTAATCACGTGATGAAATATAGTTTCGCCCATCGTTACACTCTGTAGATATCTTGGGTGAAAGTGCGTTGCACTCACTAGATAAAAAGTACTATCTACACTCCGCGGTTGCATTGAATTGAATACCAATAAGTGGCGCGATAACTCTATGCGCGCGAATTACAAATTTAATTGTATTCGTTGTGCATACGGTATACGTAGTACACTGCATACGCTATGCACTGTACATCAGAGGCGTCGATCAGCTGTTCGGAAAACACAATGCATTGGCCGGGGCGAGCATTGTTTGTGAACAATTGCATTGTGTTTTCCGAACAGATCGACGCCCCTGTTGTAGTATCGTACATACACTGTTTGCATGCTCGTTCTGTGTACTCTACTAAAATGGCGGCCACAAACATAAGGAGCTTTTGGATGAGGATGAAATGGACACGTTTTTACTGGAGAGTGAAAGTAAAAATACAAAGCGACAACTTAAGTTCAGCCTGAAAGTGTTCCAAGATTATTGCGATGCGGGAATCATACATTTTGACAAACTGTCTGACATGGACTTGAAATCGCTAGACCAAGTGTTGGGGAGATTGTATGCTGGTGTGAAATCGCGAAATAGTGAGTCATACAGTAAGAAATCTCTACAAGCTTTAAGGTATGTGGTCTGTGCACAGAGACATTTTTTGAATTTGCGAGACATAGACATTATCAAGGATACCAACTTTGCGAAACCTGGTCGAGTGTTCAAAACTGTTCTTCGGAAACTCAAGGAAGAGGGGAAAGCCAATGTAAAACGGCCTATCAGTGAAACCGGCATGAACACGATTCAAGACAGTCTAGTCTAGACCAGGTCCAGGACTCTCCTTGTGGACTACAACGTAAAGTTTTCAATTTCATCGACATTATGACCAATTTTGCGAACAGGGGTGAAAAGAATTTGCATGTTGAACTGTTATGGAATTGTCATGGAATAACATATTGGTAAGTAGATCAAACGTAGTAACACAGTAACAGTAGACTAGTACTAGATCTAGAAGATCTAGAAGATGAGGAATATAAAGCAAATAATCACCTTTTGGTTTCAGGCGATGGCAAACTATCACTTCCTCGGCGATCTGAATGTATACGCTATCTTTCCTCAGCTTCGCTTCGGAAAGATAGCTACATCCAGATCGCCTCGGACGTGATAGTTTGTCCCATCACCTTCACCAACGGTAATTATTTGCTTACAATATTTTAGGTTGCCAAGAGCCATGCTAACCGATGTGTTGTTTGCACCCTGACGTTATTTTATTAGGCAGGTTACGATGTTGATAACTAATTAAACTAACCTATGATATTTGTAATCAAACTTACGTTCCTCTTGATTTTCAAACGGCAAGCAAGGATATGGTTGACACATTGCCAGATATATTTATGTTTTTTGTTTATATTTAGTATCTATAATCCAATAGTTGTTTTTACAATGATAACCAACTAACCATCATCTAATTAATATTTCTGCGGAAAAATGCAAACACTAATGTAAAGATTTGTTTCATTATGTTTGTAATTCGTATTCTAAATTTGTTTTATTTAATCCGTTCCCTTCGAAATTCTGATACCCAATGGACTGAACACATAGGCAAGGGGTGAAGACAAATATCAAAACAAATGTTTCATTGGCTAAAACATAGCTGAATAATTGTCAATAATTGATTAAATATAGTTTTGTTTTCATTTCGTTAATAAAGTGTTAGCATGAACACCGTTATGGAAAATGTCATAACTGATATAAACTGGTAATGAGCGTCAATACAACAAGATTCACTGCTAAACAATCAACACAAACAGACACTCGGTAAATCTATAATAATATATATTCCGGTGCATGTAAAATTTGAAAATAGTGAAACTCATTTTGTCTCTAAGTAATGTCGGTCTTTTGTCCAATCTACGTGTCCCCGAACCCCGGGTGTGATCGCCAGGCTATAGTAGCATTAACATGGACGGACTGAGATACTAACATGAACATGCAGAGCTATTGATTATAATTCATCTGGTATCATAATTGTTTCAATTGCAATTCGATTTTGAAATAAAACTATGTTTAAATTAAGTTGTAAAGGTCCCAACAAACTAAGCTAGATAGATTATTATCGTGACCCGAGACAAATGTTGGCAATCATGGTAGAACAGGAACATAAATGGGCATCACTCTCTAGCGGATTGCTTGTTTTTATATAATCTAATACGTTGTAATACATGAAGACCATGTAAAGCTCACGGGCGCAGGGGCTCATTTCTACCAAGGGAGCTAGCTGAAGGTATTTTGCCCGAATACCATCATACCCCTCTTTTACCTGACAACCAACGAACCGGTTTCTGACTTGTTTTGATCGTAGGGCGAATATTATATGTTTTTGTCCGAATCTAATATGATTTTTTCCGATCCTGATATGATTTTGTCCGACTGTGATAATGATCTCACTCGAATATGGCATGCTTTTACCCACATATGATACGCGTTTGCCGAATTAATACAATATTCTTTTGCCCAAAGTGTGTGTGTTTAGTCCAGAACTAGTAGTTTTGTATCTCTAGGGAGGAAGATACAACCAACCACCCCCCCCCCCCCCACCACCCCCCCCCCCTCCCCGTCCCTCCATCAATAGCATATTAAATCCCTTTGAGAGAAACATTCCGTGATATGTCCTCACCACCAGTCAACATCTGTATAATAATGTATATTGGTTGATACCATACTAAGTATGTGTACGAGACCCTATTCAACCAAAATAATATTATTATATAAACACAGCATTTCGTTTCACATGCCAAGTACTTGCTTATCATTCATGTTACATTCCGTGTGAGCATATAGACGATAACAAGTACAGATCAGAGCTCCTATTTTTCTCCGAGATTTTTGTATCGTCGATTCATCTTTGAAAATATAATGGTGATGACCCGATAGACGAGTCAGATTTGTATATATGCGCCTTCTAAAATGGACACATTCCTCATATTCAGCCTCAACCCTCCCCCTCCCCCCCCCCCCCCTCCCCCAGGCCTCCTTGGTTCTATTGGTCGCCCATGGCTTCAGTCTGAATACAGTATGTGTAATACGGGCCAGCAGGCCCCCCCCCCCCCGCCCCCCCCCCCCCCCCCCCCCATCTCAAGCCCCCTCGGTCGGGCCCCTGGTTTCACTATACTAACACGGGCAACACCAGTCTTCTTCGTGATCAGGTGATATTAGACTTCAAAGTCCTGTTTATATTTATTTATTATAATTATTATTTTGTAAGAACCAGTGTTTTGTTTGCACCCTGTTATTATTATAGACTGGTCACGAGTTGGCTGTTTTTGGAAGTAATGTTTGTTCTCAAACAGAAACACGTCTAGAGATTGACATAGTGCTAGATATATTAGATTTACTTTAATTTAGTATGCATAATATTTGTTTTCTACAAAGATATCTACGTACAATCATTTACAATTTAAGCAAAATATTAATTTATGTATGAGTAAAAAAAGCCACGATTAATTAATACATTGTTGTCCAAAGTTATTCACCAATCCAATCTAATATAATCGAGCAAAGTTATTCACCAATCCAATCTAATATATATCGGGCAATACAAAGGGTTCAATAGGAACGTTCCCCAGTCAAGGGTATTTGTGGTTCAGGAGGTCTCGGGTTCGATTACCGCGAATCCTATTTTTCTTTGCTAATTTTAATTTAAAATATTTCTAGTCGGTTTTCTCCTATGTTTGAATTAAATTAATAGCAATCTGCATCACTTCGTGTGATCCCGCGCACCTTCTTTACAGAAGTTGATTTAAATATTTTTGGGTTAGGTGGCCGGTTTATATAGCTTCTGACTAATCGAGCACTGAAAATTGTTTCATGGGAACGTCATCCATTCAAGGGTTTTGGTGGCTCAATGGTTGAGCAACGGTTAATAAATCCGAAGGTCTCGGTTCGATTCCCGCCTATTCTTATTTTTATTGCTAATTTGTTTAATTTGTTTAGTCAGGTAATTCGAATTTGATCCGTTCCTTTCGGGATTCTGATATCCCACGGACCTTACATAATTATAACCCTCAACCCCTCCAAAAGCAACGTGTGAACAAAATATGAAAACAAGTTTTCAGTGATGAAAACTTTGTTGAAATCTCCATCATAATGTACATTAAAGGGGTAGTACAGGGGTGGTAAGGCTGTCATTGTGTGTGAAGATACAGCTTGTTTGTAAGATGTTATTGTTTTGTATGCATGTTTATATTTAACAAATTTAACCGTTTTACAGTTTACACTTTACACCAAGACATGTTTACCTTAGAAATATACTTCGTTATGATCTGACTATTTAATTTAATCGTAATGTTCTACTTATTTTAAAAGATGTTTTGTAATTGCTCAGATATGCTGCGAAAGAGAGTGTGCACAGATTAACTATATCCGGCCATTTATGAGACAACCAAATAATATGGAAATATGTTTGACCCTGTTGTTTTATCTTGCAGAAACAATATTGTAATTACCTTAGTACTAGTACCGCAGTGTGCAGTTCTAGTACTGTGGTACTAGTATCGCAGTAGTACTGCAATACTAGTACTGCGTTACTAGTACCGAGGTACTGGCACCACAGGCCACAGCACAGTAGTACTGCATTACTAGTACCACAGTACTCGTACTTCAGTAGTACTCTGGAAGTACTATAGTAGTACCGCAGTACATGATCTGCAGTAGTACTCTGGAAGTACTTATAGTAGTCCGCAGTACATGATCTGCAGTAGTACTCTGGAAGTACTATAGTAGTACCGCAGTACATGATCTGCAGTAGTACTCTGGAAGTACTGTAGTAGTACTGCAGTACATGATCGTGCAGTAGTACTCTGGAAGTACTGTAGTAGTACTGCAGTACAATGATCTGCAGTAGCACCGCAGTACTGCGGTACAAGTACTGCGGTACGTATGCGGTAATTGTTACTGCAGTAGTACCACAGTACTTATTTACAAGGGATAACTCCACCATTCTAGAAAAGTGTACAATATTACAAACGACTAAGTAAAAACCTGTCATCCTTAAGTAAAAAGACAATTAAAACACAAAGAGGGCGCCTCTCTAAAAAAAGCATTTGTTTCAACCATTTTCGTACAAAATTAGGCATTTGATGTTTTGTTGACATAATGATTAAATAGAGAGATCATCAACAACTATTTAAAAATCCTCTTTGACATTTTTTGAAAAAGTATTAGCATTGTTTTAATGTTGTGTAGAACTCACGTAATAAATCTGAAACCAGATGTATTCCGATCGGACAATTTTATTGATATTTCAGGCGTTTTCTGAACCGATTTTGATCAAATTATGTTTATTCTGTGTTTAAAAATGTATGCTCTTTAAACATTGACACTGGTTTTGTATTACCTCACCACAAATTATT
This sequence comes from Echinarachnius parma, assembly GCA_037951105.1. NCBI lineage: Eukaryota > Metazoa > Echinodermata > Echinoidea > Clypeasteroida > Echinarachniidae > Echinarachnius > Echinarachnius parma. The sequence continues at coordinate 6,415 of JBAMJV010008961.1, read as the reverse complement.
TGTGTAGCGCTCTTTTATTGAACTAGTGCTTTTTAATTGGAAGAAACATAGTAAGATTCGTTGAGAAGGTTCTGCATGAATAAAGATATTCGAAAATGTTCTTAATGATATTACTGATAATGAATTTCAAAACATACTGTATCAAAAAAACAACAACAACAACATACCCACACACAAACACCAAATTAATCTAAAATAATAACGCCAGTGATGATAAAAACGTAAACACAGAGAAGATGCTGCAGCCCCCCCCCCCCCCCCCCCCCCCCACCCACACCACACACACCTTGTATGCCTGCAACATCAGTCTTATCTCTACTCACATGAAACAAACAACATGCTGGCGTTGATTTTTAACAGTTTTGTAGGTATTTTTAAAGATTCCAAATAAGTTATCAACCTAGTATGTACATATTTGATGATGCAACAAATAATACAACATCATATACTTGTCTTATGTAAAGCAGTGAGAGGCAATGACAGAGGCTTTAGTGACCGTCACAATTGTACGTTGAATATTAAATAAGCGTTAGTTATAAACATCTTAGAAACTTATCATTGATAATATGGCGACGTGATACCAATTTTGCAAGATACAAATCAATATAATTTAGATAAAAATGAAAAGTGGCTCACACACATATTATTTCGGACCTCGTTCCAAACAGCCTGTCTCCTGACCAGAATATTAACAACATACCAATGCCTACATCTTTACATTATCACTTTACCTCTGTCATGTCTGTCAATTGTGTATGATCAACGTAAATTCTTGGTCCAATATTGAGCATGCCCTGGGTCATAACAATTCATTCATTGAAAATTAAGTAAACGAGTTTATAAAGTTTCGTGTTATTATAAACATGAATTGTGTAAATTTAAAGAAATGAGTATCATGTTCTTCAGGGAAGTATTCGGTCATCGCTCAAAGCAGTGTTTGTCATCAGACGTGAATTTCATGCTATATTCACATAATTTATTTATCAATCCAAATTTATTTTCGAAGCCGAGTCCGAGATCCTTCACAAATGTTCGAGCCCGAGACTGGGATCCGTTCAAAATGTCAGGCTTGATACGAACAGTCACGTTCACGTCACGTTCAAGTCACGTGAACGGTTCTGTACCTTTTGTGAAACAGGTCACCCAATTCTACGAAGTGTAGGGTAAAGTGACCCAACAATTTGTCGTTTTCCATGCCGGTAAAACCTCGAATCGTCACGTCTACCAAAACGTAACGTGAGTGTTTAATCATTATTTGTAAAAGTGAAAGCGCTTGTTACTAAGACTAGTCATGACGTCATCCAGAATATTCTCGACGACACAACTTTTCTTTTTTGTGCGATGGAATTCCTATGGAGATTGCGTGTTTAGGATTTGTCGCAGCGCACAAAAAATTGTATGTAAGTGAAACGGGGACCGCGGACAAAGTATCCGACAGTTGTTAGAGGGAGAAAATAAATCTTTCTAACAGATAACGTTACATAGAAATGGATAATCAAATTAGAAAGTGTGCTTATATTATGTTTGTCTAAACATTCGTGGTCCAAACGGGGGATCGGAAACTGGTTACTCGCTACAGCCAACTACGGACTGTGTCCGCTTAGGCCTAGCTAGCCACCCCGACCGCCAGGCGCCAGGGGCTCCGGCCGCGGCCCGTGGTGCTTGCCTAGCAGTACACGGTGAGGTGGCCCAGCTGTTATTACCGGGTTTAGTTAACAACACAATTACTTCAAGGGTGACAAGTTACCAATTTGTTTTGAGCGTCCCTTTGGCCCTGTGTATGCATACTTCAACAATAATTAATTAGGCTCATCTTCAAATCAGACGGTGTGCAAATTATTTCATTATTACTGCATATCAGAATATCTTTATGTACATGCAACACAGCCAATCCTCGAGCTTACACTACAATACATGCCCAAACTTCAAGATTACAGACTATAAGATTTTTTTCTTATATTAAGCCACCTATGAGGTGTCTTGAATTTAAGACAAACATCTTACCGCTGAAATGTTTATGGAATACAATGCTTGTTTAAACGGGTAGTACAGTTTTGGTAAGGCTGAACTTTAGTAACCAAACCTGGACAGTAACATTATAAACTAATAGGTATAACTCCACCATGCTCGAAAGGTATACAAAATTACAAACGACTTAGTAAAAAGCCTGTTATCATTAAAAAAAAGAGCCATTTAAAACACAAGAGGGCGCTTTCTTAAAGGGTACCAACACCCAAAAATAATACTCTTTTTATAGAAAGTTAACATCTTAGTATTCCATTCCTTCAATAAGTTCACAAAAATATGTTTCAGAAAAAATATATAATTGGAAAACGCATCACCATTCTCAGCCATGCGGTCATGCGGTCTGAATGCGCAGACTATTATGCGAGCAGAGCCAGCGGCGGTCTATGCAAAGTGAACGAATCATCCGGGGATTCTATTGACGTACGCGTGAATTGCATTGGCGCACTCGCAAATACCTGGCCTGTGTGGAACCACGAGATAGCCGTGGTTCCGTAAGTGGTGGAAATTAATTGCTTTGTTTATGATTTACACAACCCTTGCAAAATGTTGGGTATCTATTTGATATCACAAAACGGTACCAAAACATATAATAATGTGTTGTCCTTTGCCTGGTGGTCCCCTTTAAGAGGCATTGGTTTCTACAATTTTCATACAAATTATGCATGTGATGTTTTATTGAAATAATGATTAAATAGAGAGATCATCAACAACTATTTAAAAACGCTTTTGACAATTTTTGAAAAAGTGCAAGCATTTTTTTTTTATTTTTTGAAAAATCATTTAATTATTTGGGCCCCAAATAATTATAAGATCAGATATATTTATTGATATTTCAGCCGTTTTCTGGGTCGATTTTGGCAAAATAAAGTTTATTTCTGCCATTATAATTGCATGTTCTCTCAAATTCGACACTCAGTTTTTCATTACCTTACAAAAAAATTGTGATGTGCAGCGCCCTCTCTACCAAAACTAAACTACCCCTTTAAGCAAATTTGCTTAAGCAAATTTGCTTATAATAAGCAAAACAACTTAGCAAATTTGCTTACCGAAAGTGCGTCTAAAATGTAAGCAAATTTGCTTACGAGGGAATTTAAGCAAAAATGCTTAGATCTAAGCAATTTTGCTTATAATAAGCAAAAATTCTAAGATTTCTTGCTTAAATGTGTTTATGGAATACAGGCCCTGATGCGTCGCGACGATATCGACGAGATTCGAGAGCGAGGGCCGAGGCGGGGCCGAGGCACAGTTTGACGACGCGGCGATCGAGTAAATTGCAGGCTAGGCGCCGGATCAAAACAACATCGAGACAAAACTCAGAACTAACCACAATCCTTGTAACAATTATATGTTTTTCATTTCCAACAATATGTGAACTGAAATTGCCACATTTTGACTCTTGTGAGTTGTGAAAAGTGACAACTTTGCCTTTTCACTCTCATGCATGACTTGACAAATCAATTTTATCAGTGGCATAGCTACTGGGGGGGGGGGCATATATTCTGAAAAAACAATAGAAAACATAAGGGCACATTTAGGTGTGCCCCCCAATAATTTTGGGCGACTGGACCTGGTCTAGACTTTTTGCTTGGTCTGGACTAGATATCTTCCACGGTCTGGTCCTGGCTACAAAAATTGGGACTGGTCCTGGTCTAGGCCTAAAAAAAGGTAGCCTACTGACAACAATTTACGACTACCCCCCCGCTGCCGCTAGGTCCTGGTCCTGTTGGAACCGGTCCTGGTCTAGGCTTCGAAAAAATATTACGACTAAGCCTACCCCCCCCCCCCCCCCCCCCCGCCGCTGACAGGATTTTTTCACTACTTGGTCCTGGTCTAGGTTTTAAAAAAAAAACTGAAAAAATCGTGGGTCAGTCGCTAGTGATTTTGTTGCCCCCCAATCAGTCCGACCACGCCTACAACACTGAATTTTATTATCACACACAAGTAATCAATACGTGTAGAAACAAGTTATTTTGCCTCAAAACCTATTCGTTAAAATTATTTCGCTATTTTTATAAAGGGGGACTTCATTTGTTGTTGTTTTTATTACATGTTTGTTTTTGTGTACGTATAATTTGCGTGTATGGGAGGGTATAACCTATACCATTGTGTCTGGGTGTGCATGCATTTGTCTAGCTGTGTCATTATCATCCTTTGATAAGTGTATGCGCTTTTCCTAACACCATACACGATACTTTATTATATAATTTTATATTTTATTGTACATTATATATTTGTACATTTCATTGTATTAGTTCACTAGCATTAGCTGCATCATTAGTACACTGAGTATTGGTAGCAGTGGCCGCACACATGTTTTTTGTTTTCAAAGGGGAAGGAGAGGGGGTTATTTCGTCAGCCAAATTTCTTTCAGCTGGGGGGGGGGGGGGGGGCGGGGTTAGCTGTAGATATTTGGAGTCAATTAAAAACAGCCAAAACAGTATTTTTGGGGTACAGGGGAGGGTGACCCCCCCCCCCCTACCCGCCCCCATGGGTACGCCTATGAATAGTACATTTTGTTTCATTCATCTTCGGCCTGAACCAGCTATTTTGCCATTAGTCTCTTCTCAATGACAATTTACGTTATTTTTTAAAACGCCAGCGGCAATTTACGTGAGCTTTCGTAGATTGCATATAGCAGGTCACAAATTGTTGGGTCACGTTACCTACACTTTGTAGATTTGGGTGACCTGTTTCACAAAAGGTACAGAACCTGAACGTGACGTGAACGTGACCGTGAACGTGAATGTTCGTACCAAGCCAAATGTCAAGGCCGAGACCGAGATCACTGGGGTTATCGGGGGCCGAGGACCATTCGTTATGATGTCGAGACCACTAAAAATTGGCCTCGAGACCACTTAAATGTTGTAAAGGGGGTGGTTCGACCCCAACAAAAAAACAGCCCCCCCCCCCCTCCCCCGGGTACCCATGTGCCATGGTTTAAACCACTTTTAATACACAACCTTCTTTGTGATCCAGGCCATACTCTTTGGTTAATAAACAAGTGTGTGTGTGTGTGTGTGTGTGTGTGTGTGTGTGTGTGTGTGTGTGTGTGTGTGTGTGTGCGTGTTGTGTGTGTGTGTGTGTGTGTGTGTGTGTGTGTGTGTGTGTGTATGAGTGTGTCTGTCTGACTGTCTTTGTTCAATGCACTGTTTTATTCCTCACCCAGTAACTTGGCGCAAGTGAGATCTGGGCAGTCTTGTAAAGATTGTCTGATGTTCAGTCATGCATGCAGAGATTCAAATGAAAATTGTACCTAAATGTACTGGGAGGATAACTCTATCAAGACATATCATGAAACCCATGATTAAATATTCATACCTCAAACAATACAACTTTTAAAAAGTGGGACATTTTTTTTGACTCACTCTGTATATGGTTTAATTAGCATCATATTCCAAAATTAGTTTATAAATGTTTATGGATATTTCATCCATTTCTGAACCGATTTTGATCAAATAAAGTTTATTCTGTTAGTAAAATGGTATGCTCTTTCGAATTGACACTCATTTTTTCATTATCTCACAACAAAAACTACGTTATGTCAAGCCCTCTATACAAAACTAAACTATCCCTTTAAGAAATGGTAATCACGTTAATCGGGGAATTATTTGGCCATCACAGCTCCAGGCTGTTTGTCATTAGACCTGAATTTATCAATCCAACATTTGAAACTTTCCATTATCATTGTGATGATATTGTCTTTTGAAGAATTGCATGCGTGGGTCAAACCAGTTACCTGAACTTGTGAATAGAAAGAAAAAAAATAGACTCGTATGGCTATTTTCGTCAAATCAATCATATATCATTTATATGGTGTAATTAGAAGAAACGGACACTCACTTGTATTAAGGATTATTCAGACTTCGTTGCAGGCTGTTTGACCTTGCTCGTGATGGACCAAGCTGGAGGATTAAGTGACTTGATTATAATAATGTTCACATCTTGTTCCTTGCTGTATCTCAGGTGATGATGACCAGACCATTCGCTGCCGCAGTGACGTAAACGGTCTGTGGACTTCAGTAGTTAGACAAAATAGGCAAGATAAATGTTGATGTTACAACATGACTCGATTCCTTTCTAACGTTGTCATGTTTTGTGCAATGCTTTGGTGAACACGTATACCGCTTGTTAAGAAATATTCCACGTGTTTGTGTCTTGAAGAATAATCCCCATAAGATTCGGTTAACATAGTCGGTCTTGGACCCCAGGAGAAGACTACAAACAGAGAGATATCAACTACTAATAATAATATACGTTTACCCCTAGAACCTTTATATAACATCGCGTCATATGATGGACGAGGTAGTGACGTAGATGGAGGGGGCGGGGCTAGCCATGCAGGGGGTCGGGCAAGACGGCCAACTCTCTCTTAATCTTTCCTTCTATA
>JBAMJV010008960.1:0-28178 GCA_037951105.1 Echinarachnius parma | reverse complement strand
CGTTAAATGAACTCCATATCATTAAAAACAAAGTAATAATGAATACTGAAGAAAATGGAATTTACTTTCAGTATATATTATACGACCCTTTCGTTTCCTGTGTAGATCTCCATTAACAAGTGGCGGTATATTCGCCGTCGAGAAGAAGTTATTCACGTTGGTCGGTGGGCTGGATGAAGGCCTGATCGACATCGGGGAAGAAAACATCGACTTCTCATTCAAGGTGATGATTAGCATCGGGAAGTAGAATGTAGGATGTATACGAAGTAGGATGCGTTAGATAAAAAGAAGAGGAACATAGAAGAAGGGATGCGTGAGATACAAGAAGGGGTGCGTGAAATACAAGAAGGGGTGCGTTAGATACAAGAAGGGGTGCGTTAGATACAAGAAGGGGTGCGTTAGATACAAGAAGGGGTGCGTTAGATACAAGAAGGGGTGCGTTAAATACAAGAAGGGGTGCGTGAGATGAAAAAGAAGGGGTGCGCGAGTTATGATGAGGGGTGCGTGAGATACAAGAATGGGTGTATGAGATGTGTGAGATACAAAAGGGGTGCGTGAGATATAAGAAGGGATGCGTGAGATATACGAAGGGGTGTGTGAGATACAAGAAGGGGTTTGTGAGATACAAGAAGGGGTGCGTGAGATACAAGAAGGGGTGCGTGAGATAGAATAAGAGATATGTGCGATACAAAAAGGGGTACGTGAGATATAAGAAGGGATGCGTGAGATATACAAAGGGGTGAGTGAGATACAAGAAGGGGTGCGTGAGATAGAAGAAGAGATACGTGAGATACAAGAAGGGGTGCGTGAGATAGAAGAAGAGATGCGTGAGATACACAAAGGAGTGCGTGAGATACAAGAAGAGATGCGTGAGATACAAGAAGTGGTGCGTGAGATATAAGAAGAGGCGCGTACTATACAAGGGGTTCCTGAGATACAAGAAGAGATGCGTGAGATACAAGAAGGGGTGCGTGAGATAGAAGAAGAGATGCGTGAGATACACAAAGGAGTGCGTGAGATACAAGAAGAGATGCGTGAGATACAAGAAGTGGTGCGTGAGATATAAGAAGAGGCGCGTACTATACAAGGGGTTCCTGAGATACAAGAAGAGATGCGTGAGATACAAGAAGAGATGCGTGAGATACAAGAAGAGATGCGTGAGATACAAGAAGGGGTGCGTAATATGAGAAGAGGGGGGTGAGATATACGAATGGATGCAAGAGATGCACGAAGGGGTGCTTGAGATTTAAAACAAAGATTTTTAAAAAGATTTTTAAAAAGATGTTCGTGAGATATTAGGAGGGATGCGTGAGATACAAGAAGGGGTGCTTGAGACATACGAAGGGGCTGTGTGAGATATGAGAATGGATGCGTGAGATACAAGAAGGGGTGCGTAAGATACAAGAAGGGGTGCGTGAGATATAAGAAGAGATGCGTGAGATATAAGAAGGGATGCGTGAGATACAAGAAGGGGTGCGTAAGATACAAGAAGGGGTGCGTGAAATATAAGAAGAGATGCGTGTGATATAAGAAGGGTATGCATGTGAGGTACAAGAAGGGATGCGTGAGATATATACAGGGTGGCCCAAAAAAAAACGGAACGGGGCACTTCCCAAAATATAGTAACAACATGATTATGTCCATCGGATAGAGTGTCCTTTCCAATGAAAAGCGATACAAAGAACAGTAATTTTGGACGAGTAGTTTTTGTTGTAGGACATCTTGAGCGAGACCATGTCAGGTTCCCATTTTTGTCATTTTGTACCAAGTCACTGCCTGATAAATCGCACTTGCTGCCCGTCATAGCATCGAACACCTATGCCCATTCTCTTGACACACAGCTGAATGCACACTAACAATGGCGCGCGTTTTGCTCGTTATGAGGAGCAGTAAGTGCGATTTATCAAGCAATGACTTGGTAAAAATTGACAAAAAAAGGGAACCTGACATGGTGTCACTCCCAGCGCCCTAAAACAAAAACTACACGACCAAAAGGGCTGTTCTTGGTATCGTTTTTCATTGGAAAGGACATCCTATCCGATAATCATAATCACTTTGTTACTTTATTTTGGGAAGTGCCCCGTTCCGTTTTTCGGGGGCCACCCTGTATAAGAAGCGGTGCGTGAGATATCAGAAGGGGTGCGTGAGATATACGAAGGGATGCAAGATATGCACGAAGGGGTGCTTGAAATAAAAAGAAGGGGTGCGTGAGATATGAGGAGGGATGCGTGAGATACCAGAAGGGATGCGTGAGATACCAGAAGAGATGCGTGAGATACAAGAAGGGATGCGTGAGATATAAGAAGGGATGCGTGAGATACAAGAAGGGGTGCGTGAGATACAAGAAGGGGTGCGTGATATATATAAGAAGGGGTGCATGAGATATAAGGAAGGGTGCGTGAGATATAAGGAGGGGTGCGTGCATACAAGAATGGGTGCATGAGATATAAGGAGGGGTGCGTGAGATACAAGAAGGGTGTGTGAAGTACAATAAGGGGTGTGTGAGATACAAGAAGGGGCGTGTAAAATACAGGAACGGGTAAGTGAGATATGAGAAGGGAAGGGGTGCGTGAGATATAAGAAGGGGTGCGTGAGATACAAAAAGGGGTGCGTGAGATACAAGAAGAATGCGTTAGATACATAAAGGGGTGCGTGAGATACAAGAAGAATGCGTGAGGGGTGCTTGAGATACAAGACGGGGTGCGTGAGACATAATAAGGGGCTGTGTGAGATATAAGAAGGGATGCGTGAGATATACGGGGTGCGTGAGATACAAGAAGGGATGCGTGAGATATAATAAGGGATGCGTGATATATACAAAGGGGTGCGTGAGATATAAGAAGGGATGCGTGAGATATACGAAGGGGTGCGTGAGATACAATAAGGGATGCGTGAGATATACGAAGGGGTGCGTAAGATACAAGAATAGATGCGTGAGATACAAGAAGGGGTGTGTAAGATACAAGAAGGGGTGTGTGAGATACAAGAAGGGGTGTGTAAGATACAAGAAGGGGTGCGTGAGATACAAGAAGGGGTGTGTAAGATATAAGAAGGGGTGCGTGATATAAAGAAGAGATGTGCGTGTGATACAAAAAGGGGTGCGTGAGATATAAGAAGGGGTGCGTGTGATACACAAAGGGGTGCGTGAGATATAAGAAAGGGTGCGTGAGATATACGAAGGGGTGCGTGAGATATATAAGAAGGGATGTGTGAGGTACAAGAAGGGGTGTGTGGGATACAAGAAGGGGTGCGTGAGATATAAGAAGGGGTGCGTGAGATATAAGAAGAGCTGCGTGAGATACAAGAAGGGGTGTGTAAGATACAAGAAGGGTGCGTGATATAGAAGAAGAGATGCGTGTGATACAAAAAGGGGTGCGTAAGATATAAGAAGGGATGCGTGAGATACACAAAGGGGTGCGTGAAATATAAGAATTATAGGGATGCGTGATAATAGAAGGGGTGTGTGAGATATAAGAAGGGGTGCGTGAGATATACGAAGGGGTGCGTGAGATATAAGAAGGGGTGCTTGAGATATAAGAAGGGATGTGTGAGATATAAGAAAGGATGTGTGTGATACAAGAAGGGGTGAGTGAGATATATTGAGGGGTGCGTGAGATATAAGGAGGAGTGCGTGAGATATAAGGAGGAGTGTGTGAGATACAAGAAGGGGTGCGTGAGACATAACAAGGAGTGCGTGAGATATAAGAAGGGGTGCGTGAGAAACAAAAAGGGGTGCAATATATTTTTAAAAAATGGATGGGTAGCGTGGATACATAGTGTTGCATGATATACAAAACATAAGACGCAATAAGTGTGTGTTTTTTTTAATGATATACTGTATTACATTTAGTTGATATGAGAATTTATAGCATCCATACGTACCATGTTGTTTAATTGCTCTGTCCTTATCTTCAATACTTTTACAGTCCTGGATGTGCGGGGGAGAGGTCTATGTGGTGCCATGCAGTAGGGTGGGGCGTGTAACTCAAACATCCCCGCCCAACTCAACCAAAGAGTTGATCGAATCCAGTCATCATCGGAATCTAGCTCGGATTGCCGAGACCTGGATGAACGGTTCCAAGGAAGAGTTCTACAGGGAAGTCCCACAGGCTAAGGTCCGATTTATTCCAAGGATAAGTTGTAACATCTACAGTACATATCTATTAACGTTTCGACTTAAATATAAAAATAAAATCATGCAACTTGAAAAAATATATGCAAATGTATGACTTATACGCACGCATGCTTATATAGTAGAATAAGTAATGCAGTGATTGAAAACTAAGCCAAGATGCTAAAAATAAACGAAAATGAGCACAACATTATATCAATTTCATTCAAATGAGATGAATCCACTTCCTGTTATTTAAGAAATACTGATGTTTTCTCTCTGTTATTCTGATATTCCAGGACAGATACATTGGCGACATCGCTAAGACGAGAGAAATACAAGCTCGCCTGAAATGTCATACTTTCGACTGGTATCTCAGTCACGTGGTTCCGTTGCTATTGGCAACTACAAGCGGCGCAAGGACAGCATGGGGACAGGTATATTAAGAAAATATATAATGTATAGAGTTTGCAACAACCCCCCTCCCCATAATTAAAGTGCCCCCGATCTACCGGACATCATATTTTAGGTTCTTCACATAGAGCTGTATTATAAGAAAGCTATATACAGCTCTATGGTTCTTCATCACTATCAAAATGATATACCGTACTGTGGTGTTTAGTATATTATATTTGTATGAACATAATCGTTTCAAGATCGTTGAATCGAAATTGATAGTTGATTCAAGTGTCATTTACATGCACCACAGGCTATATATTTCTAGGTTAATTTTTGTGTATTTTCTTCAAGTCAGAATGTAACCATGGTTATAACTTATTTGTAAACAACAGATTTGGAATGAAAACCACAATCATCTTTGCATAACGGCGCCAAAAGGAGGAGAAGGCAAACGAGTTACGGTGGAAAAGTGTGACGATGCTAACGACCGACAGGTATGTTCAATGTGAACATTTTAAAGATATTGTGAAGATAAATATGTTTGTTTGTTTGCTTCATGTAAATCTTCAAACGCAATTAAGATAATAAAGTGTTATATATATATATATATATATATATATATATATATACATTGCCAACTACTAGACCATTGACGATCATTAAAGGGATCTAGTAACTTTGCAAAAAGTGATGAGTGGCTGATACAATATGTATTATTGTTATCTGATATGTCAACTAGGTGTTGTGTGAAAATTTCAAGTTAAATGGACTTTATATGGCCGAGTAAAACTGCAAAGTGAGATTCACCAACTCATTGCACTCACTTTGTACACGGTTCTGACGATCCGTTGGATAATTTGACATCTGACAACTTCAATCGTAAATATCTTTTAAACGAAAGGGAAATTTGAAAAACCGAAACCTGTCCCATGCCTTTGTTGTTGATAAGAATACAACAATTAAGGGAACCGCTAGAATTTCAATTGGATTTATAGGATTTGGACATATTAACCCATTGCCTATGGGAGCCTGGTTGGGCCTGCATTAATTCTATGAGGATTGCAAACGCTAGAAAGGAACAGGTATTTCGTTCCACTGGCAGCTGCAATTGAGTCCCTTTAAAGGCTCTCAAAATGTATTTTTTCTTCGTATTTTCAAAGTGTGCCAATCTTCTTTTTATTTTCTGCAACTTTTTTCTTGATGGATGTCATAATTGAATATCAAAGAGAATCTGCATGTCGAGATGGATGCAAAACAAATGAGTTTGATCACTGAATATTTGGGCAAAATCGGATAAGATACTAGAGAAACTATTAATTATTTCCTTATTCCTTTCACCGATTTTGTTCAAATTTTCGCACATATTTCATGATTATAGTTTAACCTCAAAAGTAAGTTGCAAAGTTACAAAAGAGGACTTTGCCTTCCCTTTCAATCCTTTCACCTTGCAGAAGTTTTCGCTGACTAAACGTAACGAGATTCGGTCGGGTGAGTTTTGCATGGATCTGTCGGATTACCGCATCGCACAGCGCATCACCCTGGAGCAATGTCACGGGATGGAGGGAACCCAGGAATGGATCCATGAGAAGGTAGACAAACTATCCATCTATCTATCTATCTATCTATCTATCTATCTATCTATCTATCTATCTATCTATCTATCTATCTATCTATCTATAATATTATCTATATATCTATCTATCTATCTATCTATCTATCTATCTATCTATCTATCTATCTATCTATCTATCTATCTATATATCTATCTATCCAGAGTCCTCCCATCTCTCTGATATATCTATCTATCTATCTATCTATCTATCTATCTATCTATCTATCTATCTATCTATATATCTATCTATCTATCTATCTATCTATCTATCTATCTATCTATCTATCTATCTATCTATCTATCTATCTATCTATCTATCTATCTATCTATCTATCTATCTATCTATCTATCTATCTATCTATATATTTATCTATCTAATATATATCTATCAGGCCATAGTTCATCCAGACGTTGGACAAAGCCCTCCTCATGACATTTCCATTCTCTTCTATCTCTAGCTATCCTGGGCCACGCGGCCGTCCCCATATAATGATGTTAGTTCATCTCTCGTTTCTGGAAGGGAAAGAGAAGAAAAGATGGAAGTAGACAAACTAATTTGGATCAAATACTTGGTCTCTGTGTTTGATGGTTGTTACGCTTACATTTTTTGTTTCATTTGTGTTGTTTGTTTCAGTTTAAACTTTTTTTTTATATCAACAGTTTTGTTGTAGCATATATTACATTTTGTTTAAATGCTTTTTTAATGAACGTTCGATTTTCTTCCATATCTACAGCCTGGGCAGCTAACGCACTATGAGAGTGGTTTCTGTCTTGACGTAGCAATAGGAAGGGTCTATCAGACGGAACTTATCACCAACCAATGTTCGGCTTCGACTAACCAGCGATGGGAGTTCACACATTACACCAAAAACCATGACAAATCAAGAAAAATTTCAACTTTTTTATAACCACTGCAAAGAGAATACGCAAGAGACTTGATAAGAGACGAACATTCTTCAATTTTCTTCCTTATATCAAAGAGGTAGTACCTCCTTGCTTACCCAGCCTGGGCAACTAACACACTTGGAGAGTGTTGTCTGTCTGGACGTAGCAATAGGAAGGGTCTATCAGACGGAACTTATAACCAACCAATGTTCGGCTTCAACTAACCAGCGATGGGAGTTCACACACTACACGAAAAACCATGACAAATCAAGAAAAGTGTCAACTTTTTTATAACCACTGCAAAGAGAATACGCAAGAAACTTGATAAGAGACGAACATTCTTCAATTTTCTTCCTTATATCAAAGAGGTAGTACCTCCTTGCTTACCCAGCCTGGGCAACTAACACACTTGGAGAGTGTTGTCTGTCTGGACGTAGCAATAGGAAGGGTCTATCAGACGGAACTTATAACCAACCAATGTTCGGCTTCGACTAACCAGCGATGGGAGTTCACACATTACACCAAAAACCACGGAAATCAAGACAAATTTCAATTTTTTTTATAACCACTGAAAGAGCTGAAAGAGAATGCGCAAGAGATTTGTTTAGAGACGAACATTCTTCAATTATCTTCCTTATCTACAGCCTGGGCAGCTAACGTACTGGGAGAGTGGTTTCTGTCTTGATGTGGCGATTGGAAGGGTCCATCAGACGGAACTTATCACCAACCAATGTTCGGCTTCAACTAACCAGCGATGGGAGTTCACACATTACACCAAAAACCATGACAAATCAAGACAAATTTCAACTTTTTTATAACCACTGAAAAGAGAATACGCAAGAGATTTTATAAGAGAAGAACATTCTTCAACAGCCTGGGCAACTAACACACTTGGAGAGTGTTGTCTGTCTGGACGTAGCGATTAGAAGGGTCTACCAGACATAACCCGTTATTGTAAGCGCAAGGTCAGATGACGTTTCATATGATAGTTGGAAAACATGGCAGCCTCCAGTGTTCAGTCAAAACAGATAATAGTGGTTTCAAAAACATTGATTATTTCCAGTATTAGTGATAACCAAGAAGAAATATACGAATAGAAGTGACAGGAATTGTGCACTTATCACGAACAGTCGCCCAAAATGCCCGCGTTTGGCTCCCCTTCAATAAAAGTTTGAGCAAAATTGGGTGAGGATAATTTAATTTGATTTACGTTTGTATTAGTTAAAACGCTATTCATTTGCTATCAAATCAAAATATGCATTACATTACATTGTCTTGAAATAAAGCAAGGTAAAGTCTATAAATTGTAATTATGGTGGTGTTTCAATGGCCAATAAAGCTAAAAGTCTCGAGATGTTCCCAGTTGATGGATTACGTTATGGCAAATTGTGTTTCTTATTTGTACTTGTCTCATATTTAAATTTCTTTCAAGATTTATATTCAGGAGTTTACATTTATCGTAATTCAAAATGTACTAGTGATATGAATGAATGGAAATGTGATTTTTGTTCTCAATATGCAATATTTATATGTATATTTTTAATGTGTCAATGAATATTATTATTGTACCATGATCATTGTTGGTCTCTGGACCTTAGTATCATGTATTTTGATCATACCAGAAATACAATAAAAAATAAATAATAAGCTCATCGGGCCCTTCGGGCCGGATGAGCTAAAAACCTGAAACTTGGAACAACAGGCTCATAATGTCTCAAGTGTCTATTAATTACTCTATCCCACACCTGTCTGGATAATACCAGAATACCTAGTCCGAAAAGTCAGCCAATGTATTGAGGGTTCTTAACGATTTTTAACTTCTCATCCGTTCTGGATAGTATGATGTCATAATATTAAAGGACATCCTATAACGAGGTGGATTTTTCTGACTAGATAATACCTTGACCCGAATTATCATCAGAGGAATATAATCCTCGACTCAACAGTGGCCAGTATTCTACTAAATTAGTCCGGCGTAAAGTGCTAAGTGTCGACTAACCCCTGACTAAATTGATAACCTTTCGTATTCTGGTAGGCCTGTTTATGACTTTAAGCCAGCCTAAAGTGATAAGTTTGCAGGTTTAACTAATCTGAGGTGGAGACTGAAGTGTGGATTAGTTCGTCCAAGGTTATGAACTTAGTCCAACCTACGTTGATAAATTTAGTAGAATACCGCCCATTGTTGGAACCAATACTAAATCAAGTTTGTGGGTGAAATTTAGACTCATTGGCCCAAATTCTCATCAGTGGCTCAACTTGAGCCCGGCCTAAAAAAACAAAGGCTACCGGTAACACACCAGCAGACCTATTGTCTTGATGCTATATGGTCCCCAGAGATATTCTAATGGCAGGGAATAATTTTCCTCCTCAAATTTGATTAGCAATTTCAGCCGATGGATAAATATTCAAATGAAGTTCTGTACATTTCTATGGAAGAAAATTGCTACACAAAAGATATTTTGTATAGCAGTCATGCAAAAATGCATAGCAAATTGCGATGCGATACCAGGAAAATTATTCCCTGAATGGTTTCCTTTCATTATCCAGTCAATCCCTAGAGTTATGATTTTAGGCATCAGGACAATGGGCCCTTTGAAATTCAGTTATAGTATAACAGGTCACCAGCAATACAATGTCCAGGATGATCCAGGATGCAATTTGGCTGATGACTGAATTTCAAAGGGCCCATTGTCCTGATGCCTATAATCAGAACTCAAGGGATTGACTGGATAATGAAAGGAAACCATAATAATATCTCCGGGAACCATAGCAACAAGACAATAGGTCTGCTGGTGCAAAATGGGTTAACTGGTTACCTGTAGTCTTTGTCTTTTTAGGCCAGGCTCAAGTCGAGCCACTGATGAAAATTCGGGCCAATGGGCTTCCTAAAAAGATGTAAAAAATTGTTCCATATCCACCTGATGAGAATTCAGGGCATTTTCAGGCATAACACAAAAGTTTAGAGAGAACAAGTAATCATACGTTTATATAATAGTAATATTTTATTTGTAATAGAGTCATATGATCGTGTAATATTCAAACAATAATATACTGTCATCATAATTCAATAATTACATAATATGATACACATAGATCTCTGATTTGAATATTGCTAAGATTTGGTGGTTCGCTCCTGTCCTTAAAAACAAAATCGCAAAACTTAACAAAGAAAAGGGCTAAAACAAATATACGAAAAATTACAATTTTCAGTTCAAAATAGATCGATTTTACCACTTTTGAAGAAAAAAATGGCAAGTAATACAAAAACAAAAGTTAACTGTACAAAAAAAGTACGGATACACTTTGTTGTTAATTTTCCCATAAAAGCTCTTCAGCATACATTTTACAAGTTAGTAACTGAAGAGTACACCAATAAGAAAGTCATAATAGATTTGCCAGATTTTGTAAAAACAAAAAAGTTACTTTTCTCATACAGAATATTAGTGTGTGCCATTGTGTTTGCTGTTCTTCTGGGTAAACATAATTGTCTTCAGATAACTGTACATTGCATTGTAAGGCATGATATATAAAATAATATAAACCTATACATAAACAAATGAAAATAGAAGTTTCTGTCTTATGATATGGTACAGTAAATGAACACATTTGGGTAGAATATTCCAATCATGTATATGTACATTTTACAATGCATGACATCATATTTGACTGGCTATAGCAAAACTTGGCACTTGTCGGTAAAAATCAAAATGTAGATTTTCATACCTAAAGGCCTCGACACAAGCTTTGATTTGATGCTGTGTTCTAACTAATTGGTCAGTAATTAACAAAGATATGATCATAGGTCTCAACTTAAAATGCCCATTTCTTTAAAACATGAATTACCGACAAGTGCCAGGTTTTGCTATAGTCGGTCACATATGTTCCATAATCACAAATCCCTTAGTTACATAAAAAAAACAGCAGCTTTCTATTTCCATCATACAGCATTTTACGTGTGATGTAAGGCACCTAATACAGGGCTCGACACTCGCACTGGCCCGGGGCCAGTGAAATTGCACTTCGGGCCAGCAAAAATGTATAAAAGTCATATTTCGATGGCCCGATCAGGCAAGCAGATTTTCAACCCGACATTGACAAAATGAGAACAATCTTGTTTTCTTCATCTACAAAAAATACAGGTTTGATCAGGAAAGCGTGATATTTTGAATAGTAAAAACTTTACTCATGAAATACAATTTTTCAGGCCAGTAAATTTTCTATCGGGCCACCAGAAAAGGGGAAGAAATTATTTCACTGGCCCGACCGGGCAACTGACAAAAAAAGTAAGTGACCTGCCTAATATGACTCAATTGTGTATAAATCTTAACACCACAAATTTTCACAGCATGCTCATGAACATTGTTAATACGGTGATCAGTGCCTCTCTGTCAAGTGCCGTACACAGCAAATTGCAGAACACAATTCCATGCATGTTAGTGTTCAAATGCCTGTAGCAATATTCTGAAGTGTTTAATATTGAAGTCGACTAAATCTTGGCATCATCCAACAAACGTACTTGGCATATATTCAGAGTTAGAATGCGAAATTAGGCATTTTTAAATGAAGTAAAAGGAATAAAAAATATGATGGATCGAAACATGTGTATCATTAAAAAAAGATCAATATGAAATTCTTTAAAAAAGAAAAAGAAATGAAGTTTTCGTAAATAAAAAGAAATTATATCTGAGAATGTTTGTTTTCTTTGCGATCATCATTGTAGCATAATTTGATGCAGTTCCATTTTGTCTACCGTCCAAAATCTCCTGATGGATCTGAAATACACTATACAGGCACACATACTCTGAATTCCGATGAGTTGATAGTCAAAATAAGTTCAATATGACGCTGTCACGATTAATCTTGCCGCATGTGCTGTACTAGAAGTTGGAAACGTATTTGGCTTGAACTCTGAAAACATGAGCAAAATGTAGAACCATGTTGCTCAGTTGAAAATCGTGTCCCTTTCAGGCACAAGAAGCCATTTGTAATCTTCTCCAACTGTCTTTAGGTTTGGTTTAGGTTTAAAGTTTTTAATCAGCTCGCACTGCTCACTATATGTGAACTAAAAGCATATAACACACTGAAAATAAAAAGGAGAAATGTTCTTTCCAAGCAAAAGAAGCTACCACAAACCTTTTTTTGTAGTCTATTCATCCAGGTGATCAATTAGCTTTTAAATATAACGATGAAAGCACAGCAGCTACACCTGACACAGTTCAAATTCTTTATGATCCAAGCTACAAATGCAAAAGGTGACGATCACACTCCATGAAGAAGCTACTCCATAAAGAAGCTACCGTAAACCTTCTTAGGTACATAATATATGTCCCTGTAGTCTTTGGGTTCAGATGAATAGCTTCGCTTGAATATTACCATGAAAGCACAACTATGGTAGACGCGAATAAATGTAAACGGCATCTTCAAATGATCCAAGACGTTAAATAAATGAATCCATTTGGAGGTTGACTCGCTGAAACTCGAGTGGCGTCTATATTTGCTGTTGAACACTTGTCGCCCCAGAGGGTGAAGATAGTATGGCTCAGTTGACATTGTTTCCAATGGTGTAATATTCTCCTACTGTACATTGAAGGGATTAAGGCATCTTCAATCCTCTTACTGTTACGAAGCCTCTTTTCTTTGTTCAGTCAGTTATCTCAACACACTGATTGTCTTTCTTCGAGTTCCGAACTATTTTCCTGCAATTTAAGTTATCTGGCTCAACTCATGTGCTCCTTTGCAAACTGCTGCCTGTCCACCTGTTGAAGAAAGAGAAAGAGAAAGAAGAAAAAGAAAATGAAATATTAGACAAAGCAAAAATTGATTAGACATTATGCATGTTTAACTCATGAGTCAAGATATTTTCAAGAATTCTACCCTCCAGAAAACACCCTATTTATTATCAAAATTGTAAGCTTGTTTAAAGAACTTGGATAACGATTCACAAAGAAACTAATGGCTTACCATTTTTGTAAAGTCCAACTTACTGTTAAATTCGACTTGGGATTTTTGTGAAACACCCCCCTGAAATTTAAAATGCCCACTAGAAACTCTTGTATTGACCACAAGTCTATGATGAGAGTCTATCTGATGTGTCACTTTCGAATCCGGAAAGAAAAGCTTATGGGATAGCACCGATCTGTGCCCACGTTAATTACATTTGCCCAGGGCAAGTCAAATTTCATAAATTGTTTAGTTTGGCTGAGCGATTGATCCAAGTAAATTATTGGTCAACTACAGGAGAAAAATGTGATTCCTTTAAGAAGAACGGGCAAGTATTATTTCTATTCGGGCTAATAAAAATAAAAAACCCACCAATGTATGATTTTATTTGCCCGACTAGGGGGGTGTTTCACAAAGATACTAAGTTGATCTTAGCACTAAGATGGTCTTAAATATTATGGAAAGCCATTAGTGTCTTGAAACAGTTTTATAAAAGTTATGTTGAAATGCATAAAATGTTGATTCAAATCATATATATTTTCTAATTATCAAAGAGATTCATAATCTTCACATAAAATTCATGAAATCTCTTTGATAATTAGAAAATATATATGATTTGAATCAACATTTTATGCATTTCAACATAACTTTTACAAAAATGTTTCAAGACACTAATGGCTTTCTATAATATTTAAGACCATCTTAGTACTAAGATCAACTTAGGATCTCTGTGAAACACCCCCTAGGCCAGTTAAGAAAAAGAGTTAGTGTGGAGGCTTGACTTACGAGTGCTAACTGTCTGCCAATGTTCCCTATCGTCACTCCTCCTGAGAAGAACACGCATGGAAGCCACGATCTAACGTACAGGAAGTCTGGCTCTGTATATCTGCAATAAATAAGAAAAAACATGCGAGGGCAGATCAATAAGTTAGTTGATGAAAGTTTGATCAATACAAACATAAATGAAGGTAAAGGTTGTTGAAAATAGCTTATAACATAACGGTTTGCTTCATTCAAGATACATGTACATTGTATGTATGTATACGCAGTAAGTTTGTATAACATAGTTATAGTTTGTCCTTCAGCAAGACAATTAATCCACATTGCTGCTCTCTACCCAGGAGTATAAATGGGTACTTGGTCGGGTGTTAATTAGCCTTCAGCGCCCGTTGGGCAGCTTGGGCTAGTATGCTCCCCTGGGAGTTGAGATGGTGCACAATATAATTGTGTGGGTTTGAACTGTACCTGATGACCAAGGGTAATAATGCGCCTCTGAATAGGGCACCTAGATACACGGCACTCTATAAATGCTATATATTATTATTATGAAGTATACTTTGAAAGAAGAAACAACAAACATTTTCTCCTATTACTTCTTTTGATTTTAATACATTTCCACTGATCTAATTGCATTTCATTTCAAATACAGGTGAACACGGGAAAACTTGTTGCACACACAAGTAAAAGAAAACCAGTTTTGATTTCACCCAAGTTTATCATTCACTATGAGTGAAAAAAGGGGATAAAATGTGAACAAATCCAGGAAAACAGAACTGTTCCCAACATGTTTACAATTTAAACTATGGGCTACACTGTTTATATGTGGGCAATCAACCCTGGCTGTAACATGGTTTAAGAGGAGGAAGATAATAGTTGCTTGACCACTTTTGAGAAATATATCAAGTATCGTATTGATCAATCTTAAAGGGACTTGGTAACATTGTCCAAATCCTCAAAATACAATTTTAATTCTAGCGGTTCCCTCATACCTTGTTGTATTCGTATTAACAATTAATTCATGGGAACGGTTTTGGTTTTTCAAATTTCCTTTTCGTTACAAAGATATGAACAAACAAAGTATTCAGATAAGAAAAACTCTGGGCGAGCTTTTCTTCTGTGTACAAAGTGAGTGCAGTGAGTTAGTGAATATCACTTTGCATTTTCACTCATTACTTGGCCATGCAATGTCCATTTGACTTGAAATTTTCACACAATACCCTGTGGACATATGAGATAACAATAATATACATTGCATCAACCATTCATCACTTTCTGCACATGTCAATAAAGTTACTAGATCCCTTTAAATGAAATTTTCAGGCTTTTTTTCTGCATCATCATGGGACCAATATTCTCTAATTTCAAATATTTGTATTTCTAAATATACCTGTAAACCCCTTTGTAGACGAGCAGTTGTGTGATGATAGTGGCTAGAAAAGCGATGGTCAGTGCAAGTCCGAATCCACTTCTCGATCGGTCAAACAGCCACCAGAGACCCAGGGACATGGCGGCCAGTGTGAGGGAAAACTGGAGGTTGTTGGCAAACTCAATTTTCTGTGATGCTCTGAATTAAGGAACATAATCATTGTACATCAATTTATTTATTTATTTCATTTTTAGCACTTGTATGGCGATGCTCGAAATTAACTCTTTTTTTTTGCTGGTGGCCCGGTCGGGCAAGTAAAAATAGTATTTTTCCAATTTTGGTGGCCCGAAACCCAAATCTGCTGGCCCAAATAAATAAAGAAAAACACAAGTAAAATTACTACGATAATCATAGCTTTTTGTCTAGAGACATCTATAGAGTTGAATCTTGGGCATTAATATGATGAATTATTGAAAATGTCATTCTATAACATAAAAAATGAAACCCAACATTGAATCAGTTCAGTCTCATCTTGGAGACACCAAATGATGGAATTAAGGAAGTTTCCTTGTTCGATTTCGTCAACTTTTGCAACTTGATATCACTAACAAAAAAACACATGTATGGGACTGGGCTGCCAAAATCGGCAAGTATAATCAATTTTTAAAGTCAATATAACATGAGGTAGCACAACATTCATACCTTTTTATGATGATTCCTTCATAATATGTGTAAAATTTTTTATATTATGGTCTGAAAGAAGAATTATAACCCCTGTCTTGCAGATAAAAATTGCACATACAAAAAAAGCATCGCGCAGTGTGCATGCAGGGTTGCCAGATCGCGGCTAGTCTTGACGGCCAGACTCTTTACGTTTCACGGCCAAATTCGGCCAAACTTTTTTTTTCACGGCCAACTTTCACGGCCAAATTGTATCTACATAACAAGAGCCCCAGGGGGGCACGACGCTCACCTGAGGTCAATCAATTCACATCTGGCGCATGTTCTCTCTGGCACCCTCAGAAGATATGAAATCAGTTGAAATCATGCCAAAATCTATAATGTGATGTACTATTTAATCAATAACTTTTGATCCCCTGTACCTAACATTATGATTTACCATAATGTTTGGGTGAATCATAAAAAAAGACAGACACACATATAAGACAAAGCTTAACACATTTCACCAGCCACTGACCACTTCAGCATATTAACCCCACTCACATAGGGACCCTATGGGGCCATTCTGCGATATGACAACTTGCATTGTCATTTACCGTAAATCTCCGTGTGTACGGCGCACTCGTGTATAAGGCGCACCCCCTACTTTCTAAAACAAAGAAATTTTGTTTTGGGACACTTACTTACAAAGATCTTCAATTATGAGAAAAATTTATAACAAATTGTTAATTATTAGATAATGAGTACTGCTGCTCATGAATGTATGAATATTCATTAGTAATTTGCTTAATTAAAATTTACATATTTTTTACACTTGGTGCCCTCCTCCAGGGCCCCCCTGGGGGCCACGCCCACCATTTTAGCAACTTTGGTTCCTCTACCCCTAAAGATGATTCCTGCCATGTTTGGTTGGAATCTAATCATTGATTCTGGAGAAGAAGATGAAAATGTATATTTCCTATGGTAGGACCCCCCAAAAAACTGTTACGCCCACAGGACCCTTATGGGGCCACCCACAAAAATCTTGTGAACAACTTTCATTCTTCATCAATAGAGGCATCTAAATATGAAATATCAGGTCTGTCATACTTCTGGATCTTGAGAAGAAGATATTTAAAATTAACATATTTTTTACACTTGGTGCCCTCCCCCAGGGCCCCCCTGAGGGCCACGCCCACCATTTTAGCAACTTCGATTCCTCTACCCCTAAGGATGATTCCTGCCATGTTTGGTTGGAATCTAATCATTGGTTCTGGAGAAGAAGATGAAAATGTATATTTCCTATGGTAGGGCCCCCAAAAAAACTGTTACGCCCACAGGGCCCTTATGGGACCACCCACAAAAATCTTGTGAACAACTTTCATTCTTCATCAATAGAGGCATCTAAATATGAAATATCAGGTCTGTCATACTTCTGGATGTTGAGAAGAAGATGTTTAAAATTTACATATTTTTTACATTTGGTGCCCTCCCCCAGGGCCCCCCTGGGGGCCACGCCCACCATTTTAGCAACTTTGGTTCCTCTACCCCTAAATATGATTCCTGCCAAGTTTGGTTGGAATCCGATCATTGGTTCTGGAGAAGAAGATGAAAATGTAAAAAGTTTACGGACGACGGACGACGCACGACGGACGACGCACGACGGACGACGGACGACGGACGACGGACGACGGACAAAAAGCGATCACAATAGCTCACTTGAGCCTTTGGCTCAGGTGAGCTAAAAAAGCAGTATATAGTATACCCCCATGCAAAATCTCTAAAAAGTCAGGCTCTCGACACACTGTCATACATTTCCCAATGTTTAAATAATGCCTATGATATTGATTTAACAGATCTTAGTAAGAAAGCGGCAAGATTTAGAAGAAAAAAGGAAAACAAGTTTGGATATAAAATACACTCGGGTCTGACATAGATGTCATGGCCAAGGGGAATAGGTCTAATAGCAGGTCTAATAGCAGTGCTGTAGTCGAGTCCGGACTCGGACTCGCTTTTGATGGTCTCGTGACTCGGACTCGCTTTTGATGGTCTCGTCACTCGGACTCGGAGCCGAGTCCCTATGTAAAACATATGGGAACATGCCATTTCGTTGGGGACTCGGACTCGGAACTTGTGGACTCGACTACAGCACTGTCTAATAGAAATAGTTATGTCAAATTTGTACGTGCTGGTCACGTGAATAGAGGGGTATGGGAGTTTAGGCATACCATTATCTCCCAAAAATAATATTCTTATAAATGAACACCTTTAGTAGTCCATTCTATCAACAAATTCACAAAAATATGTTTCCAGAAAAAATATATACAAAAACGCATTGTTCATGTGTCTGAATTACGAACAAGACTAATTTGTCCAGAGCGCGTGTTTCTATCAATGATCAACGCGCTCTATCCGTACGTCCAGATCGAGCGAACGAATCGTCCGGGATTCTCTCCAAACATGTATACGCGTGAATAACATTGGCGCACTGCACTTGCAAAAGGGTTGGCCCGTTCTCGCTCGCACTGGCAAATGATAGGAATGTTGTACACATTAGTTTTAATACATTTAAAAATATTTTTAAGGATATATTTTCTGTTTAATTGTGAAAAAGGCCAGAAATGAAAATTCACGGCCAGATTTTCTTTTTACGGCCAAAATTCGGCCAAATTTGTTTGGCCGTGAAGTTATTTTTTTTCACGGCCAAACTAAATTTTATTCGGCCAGATTTCTGGAATCTGGCCGAAAAAAAGGCCAAATGGCAACCCTGTGTGCATGTGGGATTGTTGAACAACACAAACAGAGGGGGGGGGGGGGGGGGGGGGGGAAGAGAGAAACAATGCGTCTTTTTCTTTCCTTTCTTTTTGAACCACAAATCAAGCGTTGTTTGTGAGGTAACAAATTTGCAAATAATTCCAATAATTTTCTGCACAATGGTTTCAACATTTGGTAATATGATTTTTTTACTGGCCTGACAGCAATTTTTAGTGGCCCCGGGCCATTGCTAATTTTGAGCGTTGTGTATGGACATGTAAATGTCTTCAATAGGTGATTTGGGGGTTTAGCTTTAATATTTAATTTGTTTACAATTATTTTATTTTTAAAAACTCATCAAAACCAGGAAAAACAAATAAATACATAAGAATATGTATTTCTTTTTGTCTAATGTTTTTATTTTTCAAATCTTAAATGTCCATTATCCATTATAACCCCACGCCCCAGTCTTTTTAGGGTGAATGCACTTGCAAGTTGCATGTACATGTAGAGAATGCATGCAAGACACTACTGTTAGCAACCCAAAGTGAGCATTTGTGCAAGGTCATTCTGTGCAGTTATGCCTCCATGCAGTTGTGTAGCGAGGAAGGGGCACGTGCCCCCCCCCCCCCCCCCCCCCAACAATAAAAAAATCCCCCTATCACTATCAGTCCAATGTAACTGCCTCTTTATGTGCACTCATGCATGAATGTGTATAGTTGTATTCATTTGTGCATGCATTTGTGCTGCATCTGTATGAATATCTTTAGTGTGCATTTGTGAATGGATGTTTTGGTGCAATCTCACACACACACACACACACACACACACATTTGTGTGTGGCCTGCACAGCGCATTTGTGCATACCATAGATGTCAGTATGCATAGATGTGTGTGTGTCATATTACAGATGCTCTGCCCTGGTACTACACAATGTACATGTACACAATACACAGTGCACAATACTACACATATGTGTATGTGTATCACATCGACCTACTTTTCTGTATGACTGACTTATCCAATTTCCTCCAGGTCAATGATGATTGTATTTACTACCAGTTGGAGGCTATGCTTTTTCGTTTTCCTCCTTGGTGCATTAAACCCATTCAAATGTCCCCTCGGTGGTCAAACAAATGACCTACAATTTTTTTTTTAGGAAAAAAGTACAAATCCCATCATATATATACACGCCTTAATTCTTCCCATCTCTTTGAATAAAATCCTATCAATATGCCTACTTTCCAATACAATACATTCACATTTTTGTTTTTCTTTTTTTCCCTAGTGGATAGGTTGCATCCAATTACCTCCAAAGGGTCAGCAAGCGACCTACAAATCCTTTGCTGCTATTCCCTTGAATTAAATCCAGCATTCAAATGTCCCCTCAGTCAAATAAATGACCTACATTTGTTTTAATAGTAAAAATCCCTATAGTACTATCTGCCCATCTCTATGAATATACTTTCTACCAATATGCCCTTTTTCAAATACCTACTTCATATGTTTGTGTCTATTCCTTTGTTCCATCCAAATATCTGAAGGGTCAAAACGCGACCTACAAATCCAAGCATTTTTCCTTGAATTATGGGCATTTTCGAACACAATAAGTTGATGATAGGTTAGGCCCAGTGCACTCTATGTAGGATTATTTTGATAGTTCCAAAGGAGGCCAACAGACTACACACATATTTTGTGTTGACCTTGTATAAAATCCCTGCCTACAAACAAGATTTACATTATCACAACCAATTAGCTTTATTGCTTTAAAAATCTTTTTCTTTTTTTTTTACTTTGTCATTTTTATGATCCCCAAAATCTTGCTAAAACAATGTTAAAATGTATATTTTAAAAAATTACAAATAAATACAATATCGAGAGTGGTATTGGTAACCAAAGACTGCTTGTACTACTAGCCAAATGATTCTTCGTTTAGAAAGGATACAGCACAGGCATGGTTGATTCCAACAAAGACGGCGAGGCATCTCATTACATGGGACCAGTCTCGCTTGAAGTACGGTGTCTCTCCGAGTTTATCATCTATACAGGGGTAGAGGAGGCCAACTAGAACTGTGGGGGGAAATCAGAATGAAAAGGGAGGAAATGAAAGATATAAATTATCATAACCATTTCAGTAGAGCCTCATAATCAACATAATTATCATCAGACTATGGAGCATTGCAAACATTGCAATCCTAGCATCATTCTATATAGCAAAGAAAAATAAAAAGGAAAATAAATTCATGATCTTCATCATCACCATCAATATCATCAAGACATCATCATCATTCATTATCACAATCGTTATCATTATCACAATCACCAACAGCATCATCATCATCATCATTCATTATCACCACCAACATCATCATCAACAACAATAAATCTTCGCCATTTATGTGCAGCTGATCCATAGAATAGAGCGACCCACCAGAAAGAGATACTGTTGATTGTTTTGGGTGGAAACAATGTCACACTTCTCTGCACTTGGAGAAGATATCATCATCATCACCATTGGGAATAATGTCACATTGTTCTGTAATTGGGAGAAGCTATCATCATCGTCGTCGCCGTCATCATTATCACCATCATAATCATCATCAACATCATCACCACCATTGGGAACAATGTTACATTTTCTGTACAATGTTCTTGGAGAAGCTATCATCATCATCACCATCATCCGGTGGAAACAATGTCACATTGTTCTGCACTTGGAGAAGCTATCATCATCATAATTATCATCAGCAGTAACACCGTCATCCTCATGATCATCACGATCATCAACACCATCATCATCTTAATTACTGACATTATTTTTACCTGCAGCTGATCCACAGAATGGAGCGACCCACCATGCTGAGGAAGAGATACTGTTGATGGTCTCGGGGGGAAACAATGTCACATTGTTCTGTACTTGAAGGAGGTTGAGTACTAGTGCCATAATAATACCGATGATGAACAGAACTACGCCTCTCCTGCATAGACTCCGGCATATCTGAAATAATATAGCAAAACATGCAAAAATGTACAAGTTTGAGTAGCCGCCTACCACTACCACTCATTTACAATAATTTTGATAACTAAATTAACATAAATATTAATTTTAAATCCATTTTCTCACTTATTTCAAAACATAAACAAAACAAACTCTCCAAACCATTATCATTAATAGATAGATTGCCAAACCCGACAAATCCCCTGTGAATTCTTTTAAGAGTTCAATGTAAAATGCTATTTTCATGGAGGCAGGTTTGGATAATAGCCTAAAATGATCAAATGTAAATGTAATTTGTTGTTCCCTTCATCATCCATGCAATCTTTATTATACAATTGATTGTTTGAGTGAATAGCTACTAGTTTATAAAATACATGTATTAGGTTTTATCAAATGTTCACATACTTTTGTTTTTTGTCTGTCCAGCAGTATGGCCATGGATTGACCAAAGGATGGATTGCGTCTGTGAGCGCGTTGCTGCTGGGTGGTGTGCTGTGCCTGGGCAGACATTGTGCTATCAGAAGCTCTGTTTCCTTGATGTACTTAAAAGTCAATAAAAGTTTGGCTTTGAGTTCCTTCCTTCCTCAGTTGAATACAGAGTCAGTAGTGCTCACACTATTACGCGAGCACCAACATCCCTCCGTAGGCCATTCAGTGCTGTCCAGGTTTTGAACTGGAAGGAGTGGAAGCTACTTGTAACTTGGTCGGTCAATGGCAGGTCTGACTATGCCCTCTGGATACTAATAGTCGTTCCCGGATCAGGTACATGTAACGGATCACCAAGTGGTCATGTTCAGTTGTACCTACATGTAAACAAATTGAGAGAAATACAATTTTAAAAATAGGAGTACACTCAAATTCGAAATATATCATAGATCATGAATAAACATCGCTCAGTGCGTACAAACACATGAGTGATTGACTCATCAAACAGATTTCAGATGATCAGAATTTAGAGCGCAACATGGATTTACATGGATTTAGACGACACAGAGTTTGGAGAAATATATAGCCTACATGACTGTACATACTGCAGAGTGCAGCAAAAAAACTTGTGCCACTGTGCCAAATGTAAACTTTGTCAATAAAGCACAACCGAACATTGACACCAAACTACCTTTTTTATTTGTGTGTTTGTTCTAAATAAATAGCAGGCTTAAATCACATGATGTGCATATGTACACCATGTACACCGTATATTTTACATTTTGGCACGATTGTAAAATATCTGGACTCTCGAGGGTACATATCACATAAAAGGAATGGAACAAAGACCTGTCCTTCCAATCTAGGGTCTAGGGACATCATGTGAATATGTACAAACTTTTCAGTTATTTCGTAAAAATAGCCTACCCCCATGAATCAAGATAAACGTGTTTACAGAACAGTAGGCTGCCAAGTTATTGCATAATATTTACTGTATGTAATCGTGGTATTTTGAAGTCGGATGTACATGTAATATCAGACAATTAAGCATTATCACATCATTATCACAGAATGGAACAAAGGTCGAGGCCATGTTATCTACATACCTGTACCATGGTCTAGATCTCAAAGGTTCTGTCATTCTTGATGACAGTTACTACAAAGAGACTACGGACTATATCATAATGACACAATTAATGTACAAACAAAGTGAACTATTTAAAGCTTTTCTCACCCTATACTTCAGAAAATCAATATTGAGTTGAGTTGACCTTCTCGAACTTCAATAACAGAAAGGGTAAAAATGGAACCAGTGCTGGCAAAATACCCAGTACTGTACAAGTTTGTTTTGAAGTAGGTCAATTACCACATTATCATAAGATAAGAAGCTTTTCAAAACTGGCACACTGAACTATCTTTGTAATCTTTAAATCATGATAACCAATGTTGTGAGCCTGGTCATGTGATGTAAATAAACTGCTGATAAACCAGAGTTATAGACAAATGCTCATGATCGATGTATTATATATGCGATAACCTGGTCTCAATGACCTCCAATTATCCTTAACCCGATTGACAAAATGTTGTTCGTATTATAATTATAACATGTGATTGAGGGGCCGTATAAGAAATAAAATTCATTGTCATTGTCATTGTCATTGGCAATGTATACATTGTAAACCTAGACTGCACAGCCTGATTGTAAAACATATTTATCACTTACACGTAACGTTCCACAACAAAAGAAAATGAAGAACATTCTAACTTTCTGAGTGATACAATTTATCATCTAGACCTCAGTTACTGTACTAGTTGTATTTCTACTAAATCTAGGCTAGCAGCATTACATTTTGACACTCACAGACCGGTTTCATTCACCTCAACTTCTACCAACAATTGTAATTGTACCACCTTTCCTTTTTATAATCATCATTGTCATGATCTGAGACAATGTCAAATCTTCTTATTCAATAGTATAGAGTGGACTCATGAGTAGACACTTGGGCCATGAAAAATAAATGGTTGGATTGGCGTAACCCGCCCGCCCCTAAAAATACCGGCGCTAATGCACGCCGACCCTAGAGGTTTTTTCTGATTTTTTTTTTTTTTTAATAATAATAAAAAAAATTTTAAAAAATTAAAAATTGCAATAGAATTTGCAATTGCAATGTGTTATACATGTGTGTGTTTTTGTGTATTTGTGCGAAGAAAAAAAGAAAAAAAAAAAAAAAAAAAAAAAAAAATCCCTACCGACCTACCCTAATTTTTGGTTACCCGTTACGCCAATCAAACAATTATTTTTTTTTGGCCTTATCTAAATGCAAGGCCTACATGTACAAATTGACAATGCAGAGACCAGAGTAACTTTGATTTATTATTCAAGAAAAAGCAAAAACTCAATTCTATACTCTGGATTTAGTTCCATCAGTGCAATCGAGCATGTTTATATAATTATTATACTAGCTTTCTGCTTTTAACTCCAGTCTTTACTTTGTCTATATACCAGGGTAGGAAATATAGGGGGGCTGAGAGCGATTTTGCCCAAAATAGCCCCCTAAATGTAGTACAAGTAGGTAGCCCCTAAAATTACCATCTGTTAAATATTTTGCAATATCCATCAAATTAAAAAAGTAGCCCCCTAAAATAAAAAATTCCTGCATTGCTATATTATAATAAATGCCTCTAATTGTTGTACATGTACTTGTAGTTGTATCAAAAGAAACAATTATAAGCCATTAAGAGATGCTGGACAAGGTATGGAAAGAAAAAATGTCATGACACAAACTTGGGGACATGGTCTCTCATTTTGCCTTTGACTTGCCTTGTTTCATTAAATTTTCAATTAATTATCAACTTGGCTCCTCATTGCATATTTTCATATCGCATTCGCAGGTAAGGCCATGAAAAATAAATTGTTGAATTGGCGTAACCCGCCCGACCCTAAATATTTTTTTGTTTTGTATCCGATTGCGATTGCGATCTATATCGAGGCAAAAGCATGACTAGTATCATTCGCTATCGATATTTGCTGCGCTGAAAACCCGGAAATGTTGCGGACAGAATGGCTTTTTCCCCACTAAAATACTATGCGTTTCGAGCGGTTTTGGCCAGCACCACCATTTATGTGTGTGTGTGTTTGTGTGTTTCAGTGCCTGCGTGTGTGTTTGTGTGAATTTGTGCGAATCCTGCGAAAAAGAAAAAGACCTATGTACCCTCATTTTTGGTTGCCCGTTATGCACTTGTCAATGTAAAGTCCCACCCTGCTACCCCCCGACATGGGTGCGTCATTCCCTGGTTTGGTCAGTCAAATATGTGACCCAGGTGTGCCTCATTTAACAAGGTTTGTCGGTCAAATTTGTGACCGAGGTGTGCGTCATAATCCTACCCATGTCAGTCAAAAAAATGACTTAGGGTAAGTCATGGTACATCATTTGGCTATGGAAAAAACAGTGATAAATTGCACGCATAATTTGCCATTGCAAAGTTTCGCACGCACGCCGCGCTGGGTAGTTGCTCCGTTTTATTACAGATTCACAGGATATGTTCCCAGCCCGCGATCTTGGACTGCGTGCACACACCAGCGCGCTAGCGATCAGTAGGGCTAAGTGCATGCGCTGCAGTGACATGTCTCGGCTCCTGCCAAAGCTCGCTGCATGCGTTGAGCGTGGGTGTTTTTGTCATTCTCAAATCGTTTCCTAGATGTGTGTCAATATGTGCGTCATTTTCCGCCTTTTGTCTGTCAAAATTTTGACTCTAGTGTGAGTCAATTCACCAAGGATGTCCGTGTGGGTCATTTTCAGTGTTTTGTCAGTCAAAAAAGTGCCTGAGGGGTGTGTCAAAAACCACGTATGGTCATCCAAAAAATGACCATGACGCACCCATGCCGGGGGGTAGTAGGGTGGGACTTTACATTGACAAGTGCATTACTCCAATGGCAATGCAACAAAAACAAAATGTTGGACTCAGTCTCAGAAGGAGAATTTGGGAAATTTGTATTCCATTCAGAATCAGAGATTGAGTCAGAGTCAGAGAACATTAACAGATGCAATTGCCATGAATGATTGCATCTCCGTACATCATGCATGTATCTAGCTCAACAAATCTATCGTTTTCATTTAATTGCAGTCTTTTACTGTCGGCCATTCTAACAATACATGGCCAAAACCATGAAAACATTAAAACTTTAAAAGACTGCAATTAAATGTAATAAAAGAGGCCATGCCGTATGGCGAATTCAGTTTGTTTGCATAAATAATAATCATGATAATTCAAAACAAGTTACAAATACAATACTGCTGTCTGCTGATGACAATGTCAAACTCAAGTGTCAACTCCTCAAGAGATAACTGATCTGATCAGACTCAGTCAAATCACTCTCACATCACAAGTCACATCACCATCCAAAAATAACATTAACAATAATATATTATTAACAACATGAACATCTTCGAGATAGGCTGCATTATAGCCCTTTGAAGATTATAGAAGAAGAAGAAGAAGAAGAACATGCAATCAACATTCATTTCCCGACACTCAGTCACAGCACGCACAGCTCTCAGTGCCACATCAAACTGAAGTCAAACTCAAAAAGACATCATTCATTCGTTGAAGAATGAAGATCAGCATGATCATCAGGATCAGTTTTTATGGCATAAATTTAAGAATTATTCACATTTAAATCAACAAAGTCCATGTTTGAATGGTCCAATCTTACCTTAGCTTGCTTCTTGTAGGCTTGACAAGTGAAGGCGGAAATGTGAACGTGAGAAAAGGTGAGTTTCTGTCTTGAATGTTGGCTGGTTTCGATACGGAAGCGACGTTTGCTGCATGCATTGTCGACATTTCGTTGTGTTATGATTTGGTTGAGAAAATCGAAAGGTCAATCAGCTGTGACATGTACTGTGAACTCAAATGCTTAGCGCGCTACGGAGAGTCTACGAATGGTGCGACGATCGCGCGATCGGCACATCATTATGCTAATCTTGTATGGAGGATCGCCTAGTTTCGGCCAATCATATTGGCGAGTAACTCGACTGAGGCGAATATTATGAATAATTCATTACCCGGCCTTTCGACCTGGTCTATGCTCAAGCCACTACATCTTATTATGTCGTAACAAAATCCGTGGTGTTATTTGATTAGAATAGAAAAAAATATAATTTTACTCTATACAGAGTTTACCTGATACATGAATATAATTGATTTTGAATCGATTTAGTTGTATTCAATAACAAAAACGTAAAAAACATATTACAGAATAAACTGTACTACAGGAATAGAGGAAACTAAAGACTGATGGTTTTGTTTTGAGGCTAGCTTTTTAGAAGTATTAGTCTATGAAAAATAACCCAAATACACTGCAATGTCAAAAACTATTTATGTTTGTGGTCCTAAACTTGATGTGATATGTATTTGTAGTTCAAATGTAATTCATAGCATATCAATAACACGCGTCAATGAATACAGAAATACATTTTCCTTTAATATAAACAAATCTAAATGTGTTTCATTTAACATTTCCACTTTGTGTATTTACGTAGACTATCAATACTACCCTCTCACACACAACGTGCCCTACATATTTCATTGACCTGACCCATTTCATTGTACTTTTGTGAATAATATGCCCTCACGTGTCACGCTATGTTTGTATTTGAGACTAAAATACTACACGGTACAAAAGAGATGCGGGATATGATAGCAGTAGAGTAGGCAAAAAATAAATAAAAAGACCAAAAATAAATCGCGCGATAGCGGCATCCAGCAAACCGTTGTTATTCAATCTAACAAATAAATAATAAAAAAAAACATAAAATAGCTATAGATGCGGGGCGTTTCTCGAGGCTTGACCCTCTTCAACCAATAATAGAGCTCCATTATATATCCCCTTTGCATTATTTTTTTACCGTCGTTATCAAAGCTCCATCTAGGTACTATAGGTACCTTGAAAATAATCGTTCGTATTTTTAGGGGTGTAGTCACAGGGGGCTGGGGTATAATATCTCACCCCCCCCCCCCCCCCCCCCCCCCCCCCGCAAGAACAAATTATTATAGATCCTGCAGCGCCGCTAGCCGCACCATGGTCCTTCGTTATAAAACAACAAAAAGTACCTCAAATACTTGGGTAAATACTATAACCAAACATCATATTAAAATCTCAGTATCCGACCCGACAGATCTTCCATCGGCATTTATAATACCCTCGAGGAACCAGTTATTACATGCCCACTTATTACTTGAAATGCTA